>JAOTOM010003483.1:0-159954 GCA_034440615.1 Ashinkailepas kermadecensis
TCAATTTCATGTAGCACTTGCGGTGTGCAAATATACATGACAAACCACGATTCTATTGAAGGAAGTGGCCTAGCCCCTCTGACACGATAAGTAATCGAAAAATATTTCACGAAAGTTAGAAGCGACTAAGATTGCGACAATATCCGACCCAGCGTCTGAGCGCACGCGATAACGGCGAGGAAGGCCATAACTTTTATTTGCGTACTTCACCGTAGGGACAGCATCCATTCGCGCGTGTAGGTTACACCTCTGTTTGCTTTCGTCCTCGCTCGCCGGGAAAACGCCACCTGGGTGATGTAGTAAGCCCATGGCAAATGCCGGCAGCTGGTTGCCCAAAAACAGTGGTGTGAGTAGCACTGCGTCTCAATGGTCAAAAATGTCTCCCGCACGCCACCTGACGCGCGAAGAGATAGTGCGCCTCATGCAGACTCGAACAGCGGCTCGGAGTGCGGAGACGGGACAGAGTCCGGAGTCGGACCATGTGGAAGCCTTTGTCCAACAACGAGGGAAGGGAAAGTCGCTCCTGCCCCCGGCCGTCACCCTCGCCGTCATCTCTTCCACCGCCACCGCCGCTGCCGCCGTCGCTGCCGCCGTCTCCGCCGCCACAGCCGTCAGCGCTACGCCGAGAGGGCCCAGCGCGAGCGCTAAAATCCCGCAACGAAAGCTGAATGAGGCTGATCTCCAGGAGGTAAAATAGGCACCTGCCACCAATATGGTCCACAGGCGCGGCGATGCTCCTTCCGAGTGCCGAATGCTCAGCCCGGGCCAGCCCGCCGGCGTCGCGATGCAGCCAACCTCCTAACACACAGCAGCGGGCTGAAGGCCATTAAGCGAAGCAGTGACAAAGGAAGTCAGAGGCAGCCCAACTCTTTGTCTCGCCCAAGTCTCGCCCGTGTGGTGCGTCACACCAATAAAAATAGACATGCTTCGCCGACAGCAGCCTGAGAATGAGAAAAGCTCATCTCGTAAAGTCGACAGATCTCGCCGAGATGACAGCATTTATCGGCTTAGCGGTACTGCGCGACACGCTTCCCGGGAAGCCGGCACGGAGCTGTTCATCGGCCGTGCGCTCCGCCGGAGTTCCGCGCCGCCGCCATCCTACTTCAGGTACGCGCGGTTGATGTCAGCCTCCACTGGACGACCCTGAAACATGGGCCTGAGGACGCATGGCCGATAGATTCTGTTTGGCTCGGGAGGTGTTTCAGGAAGTAGATACGAACCTGCGGCGCCGCTACTCACCCAGCGAGTGCGTCACACTGGACGAAACTCTGGTAAAGTTCCGTGGACGGTGCGGATTCCGGGTGTACATGCCCTCCAAGCCTGACCGGTACGGCATTCTGGTGCGTACTGTGGACGATGCAAACACCAGATATATCTGGAAAATATGGCCTATGCTGGATAACCCGCCCGCCCGGATCTCGCGCCGCCCAACATCCATATCGTCGGTGCCGGCATTGGTGCGTCCATGGTGTGTGATTTGGCCGCCATCGGGCGCAACGTGACTATGGATCGCTATTATACCTCCATCGATGTGATGGAGACGCTGCGCGACGACCTCAAGCTGTCAGCAGTCGGCACCCTGCGGGCCAATCGGCAGCTCCTGCCCCAGGAGCTGAAGTCAGTTGCCGGCCGCCAGCCCAACCACACGGTGATCGTGCATAGGCACCGAGTGCAACTTACATCTCATTGTCCCGGGGCTGGCAAGGTCGTCCTGGTGGCTTCCACGCAGCATCGACAGCCGCTGGTCGACAGGAAGAGCAGCAAACCAGAAATTGTGCTGAATTACAACAGCACGAAAGGGGGCGTCGATACATGCGACGCAATCTTGGCCAACACCATGTGCCTCGCCCCTACACAACGGTGGCCAACGCGGGTGTTTATGCACCTGGTGGCCGTGGCAGGCCTCAACGGCTACCACATATTCTGTGAAGCACAGCCCTAGCCGAGTGCTGCGACGACCGCCACGGAGGGCGACGGCAGTACCTCAGACATCTCAGCGCCCAGCTTATTCGCCCGCACCTGGAGCAGCGCGCCGCTCTGTACCAAAGTGGCGGTGTGCTGCAATTGCAAGCCCGACGAGCCCTCGAGCTGGCACTCGATCAGCATGTGGACCGGCCCGGGCCGTCTGTGGCCGCCCCTGACACCGCGCCGCCCGAGCCCGCCGCTAAGAAGGGCCGCTGCCGCTTGTGCATACAGGGGAGCCACGGCCGCGGCTACAAAAAAAGGAAAAACACCCTCAGACGGGTCACAGCGTGCGCGGTGTGCCGACTTCCAGCCTGCACCGCCCACAGCACGACAGTGAAAGTGTGTTCGGTCTGTGCCGCGCCTGGAGAGGCGAGTGGCAGTGAGTAGCCGGTGTGCAAGGCCGTCATGTGGCGTGTGAGGCTGCCAGTGCACACATCATGTTGGTGGATTTTATCTCCTCATGCTTGTACATTTCATGATGATTGAATCCATGAACACGATATTAGTGTGATATGAATACATTCATGAGTGCACAAAGAGATTGTCTCTGCAAAGAATGTAGACGACGGAGTAAGACGTACTATCAGTATGACTGACATTGTAATTTCTATCACGTACAAATCAGGTGCAAACTTTTTGATGCAAAATACGATGCTGATAATCCAACAGTTTAACTGAAATTAAGCTTTGAACATTTTAACTTTCGAAGTTGTCCATCCACGATACGTCTTTTGTATTTCAAAATACCTTCAGCTTTGCAATGAATCCGAAATTTGAGCCGAATGGCTAAAAAGGACGTAGCTAGTGACGTTATAAACTCGGAATAATGACGTAATTTAGGAGGAGAGACGGAGGAGAGCTGTATGCTGTGGGTCTGAATCATGGAAGCTTTTATATGCTTTGCTTTTCATATGTATGCTTTTCATGTTCTAGCGACGTTTCGTTCCGAAGATCGAAGGGCCGTTTGGATTCCCTTCTCTCCCGATTCCACGAAATTGTCCCTAAAGCCCGATCCGGCGCGTGCCACTATACTTGTCCAACAGCAAATTTTACTTGGAAATCTTTACGCGTTGTATAATAAGCTATCAAATGGCGTACATTTTAACTCCGTATCTATATCAGAACTGGAGATATGACATGTTTTTGAAGAAAACAAACTGAAAAAATATTTAAGAACCGGAATTTTTAGTTTCAATTTAAAAAAAACAACAACTAAAAATGGAGGACATTTTCTGCCCCTACTCTTCGAGAGCTTTCCGGTGACACCCGATTCATTTTCGTGCGGCCCATAGTTTGGAAGATAGAGGGGGGTCTTCATCACCCCCCCCCCCTTCCCCCGAGACGGGGTGTCAGGATCTGACCGGTGAGACCGGAGGCGGGTTAATGTATAGCTTTTAAGTTAAATGTTTTGTCGTTTAAACTAGGTTGTTGCAGGAAGCCCACTCCAATACTGAAGACGATAAAGTTTCGAAAATGAATAGGGATGAGACACCCTTCATTAGTGGTGGAAGCAAACCCAATGCTGGTGTATTGACTTTACTTCCTCGCTTGCTGAAACTGGTTTGTAAGATGGAAAAAGTTTTGTGGATGACAAAGGAAGATCATTAGTCGCTAAATTGACGTTTGAATGTCCTATCCGTAAACTATTGAAGCTGTGCGCACCAACTCAACTTTACGAATTGGATCCAGTCTTCTTTTTTTAGATCTCTCCGACATTGGCTGAATGGATTGCTTGCAGATGAATTAAATCACATGCAAAATCTTCTTCCTGTGAAGGCTGGCATTATCCCACGACGCGCTATTTAGGCTGATGTGCTTAAGCTAACATTTTCTATCGTGTAATCGATGCCTGAGCCTAGGCCAGGTATAGCCAGCACAGAGGTAAGTTCCCAATATGTTAACATTTGTAAATAAATTTGTGCTGAAGCAATATGTACAATAGCGCATTGATGTGGTCCACTTCGTCTGCTCTGGCCAGGATACAGCAGAGGCGACGGTTGCATGCCCTCGTTTCTTTTTTGGGAGGGAAAGCATCACACAAAACCGTTCCGGACTTAGCGCAATTTGGCTTCATGCGCTTTGGCCCCCGCCCGTGTGGGGTCTGGGAGGGGTGAGGCGGGTATCAATGCATCCCGATTACTTTGTTCGCGACTACGGAGGAACGACGTGGGTTGGGGCGCCACTGCCTGGTATAGCTGATGGGACCATCTATTGCTTGCTTCATCAGATGAAAAATGAAAATACCTGATCTTTACGCTATGACGCGATAAGCGAAAATATGTTTGTCGTTGTTCACACAAGTGTGAATTATCGACAATTAATCATTTGTGGGCAACGGCATTTGTTGCCCACAAATGACAAATGTTGGATGCAGTAGGATGATCGACAACTAAGCTAATGTGCATACATAGGCTTGCTTTCCAAAGTAATTAAATGTTGATGGCCTAGCTGGACCTCGGATGGTCTTGTTCCGCTCCTAAGTTATTCGGGTTTTAGGCCGAGATAGATAGACTGAGAGCTTCTGGGCTTTCGAACTTGGGGAGTTTCGTACTGCATGAGTTCAGTACTGAACTCCATCATAAGCCTACGGCAACACTTATAATATTTCAATTTAGGTCTGTACATCCCATGAGTACGACACGATTGGTTCTCTGTTCCCAAATGCTCAGAGCCAAGTAATTAGGTTGACCAAAAAGGTCCAGGATCGTGTCTTAGACAAAATCGAGGCTCTGTTATTGGCTGGCGGCTTCCTCTACTGCCTTGGCTGAAACGGCTCGAATACCAGGTTTTCGCATAGGCTCACAACATAATTTCACAAGAGGCACCCTGTATTAGAGAATATCTTAAGTTAACTGTTCTTTATTGATAACGTTTTATCTAGAAGAGTTGATGCAATCCTTAAATCACCAGGTATCTCCTGTATCAGTGAGGGGCGTTCCAGTGTTAGTCAGGCTGTCCTCATTTAGCGAGGGCTTTTTCTGTCAGTCAGAGGGCCTCTTATGCCGATCGGGAGGCCTCCTGTGTCCATCAGAGGCATTCTGTATCGGTCATGGTCCTCGTGTCTGTGAGGAGCATTCTGCGCCAGTTGCGGGTCCTCCTGTGTCGTAGAGGGTCGTTCTGTGTCGGTCAGGGAGTCTCCTGTGTCCCTCACCGACAACACAGTTTTCATGGGGATTAGTGCGAATTTCCAAAATCTGAGAGGACATATTAAGTGTCAGGGTCATTTTTATCTTTCACCACATTATCTGTCTTTAATTTTCATGAAGTGAGAGGTGCAGCCACATCTGTTCTTCCAGTTCTATCAGCTTTAACCACATAATTGATATTGACTGATGTGGCAGGGAGCACCATGAGGTGTGGGACTGCAGTAGCTGACAAGGAGCCTTTTATTTCTTGCAGCGTGATCACTACTGAGCATATCACGGCTTTTGCTAGCGAAGGCGAAATTACGCGAAAAACTAACGAACAAACTTCTGAAACGTAACGCAATGATGACGATTTCCCTAGCATTCCTTGGGCCAACATGATGAATACGTCTGGCACGTTCAAATGTATACATCAGGATTCCTGGTCAGCTGCTGGAGTCACGCACCTCATAATGCTCCTTGCCAGGCCAGTGCATGTCAGCACTGTCGTCAGGGATGCAGGAACCGGAGGAAGGGGGACACAGCGGGAGTACCTCTGACACTGTCAAAATGTTGTACACAAAGTTCATGCAGAACGGTCATGGCTGGGAAGAATGGCTGAACACACTGCTCCTCATGTTTTTCAGGAAACCAGCCTCAAGGTGCTGATTCGCCTGCTGAATGCAACGTGACATTCAGCGGCCAATTCGACGGCCGATTCGGTTAATTCAGTGCTTTGTAAATAGAGCTGAACACAACACGGCATAGGCCACCGCCGAATGCTGTGTTCGTCGCTACCCGCCTCCAGTGTCCGTCGCCGGCGCGCAATGGCACGGGGGATTTCGAGTTATTTGGGGAGGGGCGTCCGGACCATCCATTGCTATGGCACATCAGAGTAGTCCCCGAATAAAGTGAAGTGTCAGGTTTCAGGTCACTGGCCTGACATGGAAGGATACAGAAAGTTAGTGATCGAGCTTACGCTACATTGCATTACATTTTACATTACATTTTACATTACATTTTACATTTATTTACATTACATTGCATTACATTTTGCCACCTCAGCCACCAATCGGACAGATGATTGTTACCTCTCCAAGTATTTCCAAACTGGGAGTGCTAGCGAAGCAAAAGAAAGAGCCAGCGTGCTGCATGTGATCAGCTGCCGTGATTGATACCCCATTTGCATACTTCGGGTTACTAGTGCTACTACTACTATCTTATATTATCTTGATTCTTACAGCGGAGGGATTAATTAGACCCCTCTAAGGTTTTCTGAAATAACTGATAACCCGTCCAAAGCAGCACTTTGGTAATTTCTCATGTTATCCGACAATTGATGAACGTTCATGTCAAAGATTAAGGTGCAGTCTATTAGCTTAACGAAGTTAGGATCGGTCAAAATCAGGTGACGATCTCTTATCAGTGCAGTTCTGAGATGTGAATGGATTATATCTCACAAACTGTATAAGATACAGCCAAAAGTTAAATTGAAGTTAAGAGCGAAATGATTAGGGTAAAGCTAAGAAACAAAAAAAGTAACCCCAGGTGAGGTCATCGAGTAAAAGGGAAACTTAGACCAAGACATCTTTTCACGTAATGTTGTTGCTAATTATTTATTTTTTGGGGGAAAACCTGAAGCTACGTACGGACAGATTATATCCCTCAATAGTGTTCTAGGTTGCAAGTCATTGTCTGGATTAGGCCACTGATGGATGACCCGATACGTGTCGAGATAGAGTAGCCCACTTTTTCTCTTTTTTAAAACTGGCATGAGACGCGGCACGGGCACAGCAGATTCTGGCACGGCACGACACATGGCACAGCAAGCTGGATGATGGCACACCAAAAGGCACGGGGAAAGAAAAGGGGTCATCTTAAGAACGAGGGAAATCACGATTCATGACGAAAGCAAACAATACCAGATCTGCAAAACATTCCACACACTGATTAAATCAGCACTGTCTCTCTACATTTCAAAGTTATTCCACACATCTTTTCTTAAGCCCTTTTGCCTGGTAATCTTGGGCACTTGGGTTCAGTATTATTCCAATTTGGGATCTATGCTTTAATGTTATTGCTAGGGATAAGCCGGCACTGGCCCGGCAGTGGCACGGACAATTCTGACATTGCACAGAAAGAGGCACAAGTGCCATTTTACGGGTTGCCGTGCCGTGCCACTGCGCCAGAAAGTGGCAACTCTAGTCGAGAGTACGTGCAGGTGTACTGGGAGCTAAGATACGGAATATTGTGAGGTAAAAATGGTCAAAGCAGGGTAATTTTCCAAGCCGATTTCGTTTCTGATGGGAGAGTTAGTACACCTGATTCGATAAACTCACATTACTGACTTATTTGCAAACAGCTGCAAGACTTTTCAAACATTTTGCTTTTTTCCTTTCGTATGTCTTAACACAACGGGATAACATTTGCCTTTGTGTTGGTTTCACTAACGGTTTTTTCTAAGCACTATCTGTTTGAAAAATGGTCAGATCCAGCAGTTCACATGTTTCGTGGTACTCAACCTTCGCTTTATATTTGACGTTGACCTTGGTACGCATCATGGTATACGACAAAATATTTATTTATTGATATTTAAGATAGGGGTGCACACATTGTCATCACCTACACGCTTTGAAATTGTCTTGACTGCCGTACTTAGTTTTTTCTTCGCATATGTCTGTCTCAATTTCATGGAAAATGAACAACTATCGCTTAAATGTGTGCGATGCATGCTAGCACACTTAGGATGCGTTATTCCGATTTCAAAGCACGTAGTTAACGAATCATGTTAGTATGAGCGACACTCAAAACGGCAGGGCGAAATGTTTTATCTGACTCTTTTTTCAGCTAACGTGGTGTGATAAAAAGTGATGAGAAAATGCAGAAAGAATACTTTATTCAGGCCACAAAGAAAAACACCCTCAACAGCACTCAAATACTCTCCTCCCGCATCCACACACCGGCCCAGGCGACTCTTCCACCGCTGGAAGCACCTGTAGAAGTTGTTCTTCGACAGGAGTTTGAAAACGTCCTGCGATGCATCCTTCATAGGCTCCACGCTGCTGAATTTCTTCCCCTTCAACACAGACGTCAGCTTCAAGAACAGCCAGATATCGCAGGGAGCCAGATCTGGCGAGTAGGGAGGGTGGGGAACCGTCTTCATCCCCACATGTCATCTAGCCGGTCACCAGCATACTTATGTGCGCCGACGCGTTGTCATTGTGGAAAAACCAGTCGCCAGATGCCCCCAGCCCAAGTCTCTTCCTTCCGACGTCCTCTCGAAGTCACCGGAAAACTATTAGATAGAAACTTTTATTGACGGTCTGCTGGGTGGGGACCCACTTCAAGTGCGCAATGCCTTTGCAGTCGAAGAAGATCATGAAAATCAGTTTCTTCTTGTCCCTTGCCTTCCTGGCGTTATTGGGTCGCGTTGATTCTGAAGGGACCCACTGCATATGTATTCTTTTACTCTCAGGATCATAACAGTAGACCCAACTTTCATCTGATGTGATCACTTTCTCAAGGAAGCTTTGGTTGATGATGATGATTGCTTTTATTCTCTCTTCTTTTTTTTTGGGGGGGGGGGGGGGGGGGTGCATCGACCAGGGTAGGTCATTTAGCAAGGAAGCTTTGGTCCACCCCCAACTTGCTTAACATGTTCTGACAGCATCTGATCCTGACCTTTTTCTGATCATTAGTGAGAAGTCTTGGCACAAATTTGGCAGTGATCTTTCGCATATTCAACTTCCCCGTCACGATGTGGCGTATCATGCATTCACATAGTCCAGACTCAGCTGATACGTGTCTGGTGGTGGTTCGACGGCCATTTACGAGTAATTGACGAATGTTTTCCACATGTTCGTCGTCCGAGGCATCAACAGGACGACCAACCCTCTCTTTGTCACTGATTTCCATGTCTCTGCTGCTGAACTTGACAACGTACATCGCTGCCAGCCTGTATCACGAACCTCTTGCAAGGGACACGGCTGAAGCAATAGGACTGTCACTTGGGCGCAGCGTATGGCAGCGCCGGAATGAGGCAGATAACTTAGTTACGGGGAATACTATTGTCGCTTTTGCTAAAACATATGGTTTATTATGTAATCATGATTGTTGTTTTGACAAGGTTAACTGTAACTAATTTTTGGTCTGAAAATGAAAACAATTTTGAAAACAGTAGGTGTGCTACCAAATTTAGCTCTTCATCTCTCCGATGAAAAGCTTCACCCCGGTTACGACTTTGATCCTCATCCTTGCGTATTTCATACCGGCATCAGTTACGTGAAGTTCTCCTGAGATTGTAACCGAAGAGGTCTGTGCACTGAAGCTTGTGCATTGAAGCAATAATTTGAGTGTGTGAAGCTTGTGCATTAAAGCAAGAGATCGCGTTGGTTCCACGACTAGACTACGGCGACGACCTGGTGACTGGCTGCACCCGGATATTGACTTATTCGAGATGACTTGAAAAGTCCGTCACCAAAGTTAGACAAAAATGCTCATATAACTCTGTAAGCTCACGGATGGGGCTACACCATGTAATTTACCATATATCTCTATCTAGCTTATAAGAAAGCTTCGTGGTAGTCAAATTCACCTCATCTCGTACTGCAGGGGTTGACATGTGTGCTGGAAGGCCTCGGAAAATTACTCGCCCTAGAACATGAGGAGGGGATGTAATCCCCGTAATCACGAGGAATCTATGACACATAAAAGAAACTATGAATGCTGGGAATATCAAATATGCAGCGTGGCTGCAGGCTATAGGGAACTCCCCACTGTGTAAATGTGGTGGCCGTACTCCGATCTGGGTAAATTGATATTAAATGTGCTCAACCTGGTCCTATTTACGATTTGCCATTATTCGCCTAACTGATGTGTACACTTCACTGGAAAGCCTAGCACAGATAGATCTAGTACAGATAGACATAACCAATATAGTTTACATATTTTACAACAAAGGAAACCAGAAGTCTTGCTCTTATAGCACTCTATCGATTTCCACACACCATTTCGTCCCGTAGCAAAATACGGGACGAAATGGGGTGAGAAAATCGATGAAAATGAGTTGTACGTGAATAACGTCCAATAGTTCCAACATATTTTATTCTTTCTTTTTTAAGCGTCGCACTGGAAACAATTGTCTGTTTATTCGACTGGAGAGAAAGAATGCATTCGATCAGCTTCTTGGTTTTAGAGGCATGTACGAAAAGTGAGAGAATTCTACCCCTTTCAGTTCGCATGTTAAGACTTTTTCTCGCAAAAATCAAGAATTGTGACAGTTGGTCGTTCTCTGAACAATAGCGTACGCGCTTCAAATATTTAGCATATCATTCTTCAATATCTCGGGATACGAACAACTTACAAATTGTTGCATCTTGCCGTACAGTTCAAGAGTATGATTAGGTCGAAGGGTTGACATGCTTTCGGAAACTTGCAAACTATTGCCCGATAACACTATTTCGTACCTGCGACTAAAAATTGACGCCACGTTTAACTTCAGCGTCGAAATTAAATCCCGAACTAACTCAGAAGCTAAAAAGATTATCTGACGTCAAGTTAGATCATTGGCATTGAGTCACCTGAAAAAGCTTAGTAGCCTGTGTAAATTGATCGGCTGAGTTGTCTATCATCATGCCACATTCAACATTCGCCATTTGGGGGCAATAAGGAGCATGATAACAGCCATTGATGGAAATAAGGAGCATATCTTCTTGCATATTTCATTATACAATCAGATCCAAAGAGACAAATTGCCAACAATTCACGAATTCCTTACAAAATATCTGATGATTCATCTTTGACGCCAATGCTTATGGAACTAAACCGATATTATATATACGAGCGATATATAACTCGTCAAAGTCAAAGTCAAAGTCATTTATTAAGGCACTGCCACATGGTGGAACTTACGAAATACCTAGTCAATTGATCACATTCCTGCCATCACGTTAGATAAAATTGTAAAAGATAAAGGATAAAATCACATTACAATTTACGGACGGTGCAGCTTCGTAAAAATACCGGCTAGAAATTCATTCAGCTGCTCATGACATTCAATACAGAAAAGCATTGCGACTCTGGTATGGTTCTTCACGCAGGTCACCTAGTTACCTAGTTGTATGGTCGAGACTGATAGCACGCACGAAGGTAGCACGGCTAATTGTGTCGCGTGCTTGACCGGGAAGCGCATTCCACTGGAGAGTGGAGCGGTAGGAGAAACCCCGCTGGGTGGCTGCTAACCTACACCGTTGCAGGTGAAGTGCCCCAGCATCAGTAGCACGAGTACTTCTCTCCGACACAGCCGAGCGTTCAACAAACATTTCCCTGATGGCAGGTGGGCAGTTCGCGCCGTGTATGGCTTTGTGTGCGTTGCACAGGTCACGGTGTCGCACCATCTCCTCAATCCTATCCCAGCCCAACTCGCGCAGAGAGGACGAGATGTGGTCGTGCTTCCGTCTTCCAGTGACCAGCCTAGCCGCGAAGTTTATGCACCTCTGCACTCGCTTCATGCGGCACGCATCTGCCCCACCCCATACGGAAAGGCAGTAAAGGATATAAAGGACTTGGACGAGAGGCAGTAAAGGACTTGGACGAGGAGCTTCAGGACTTCAGGGGTGAAGTGCTGCCGGAATTTGAAGAGGAACACGATGATGGCGGTGCACTTCCGGATGATGGAGGATATGTGCTTCTCCCACGTCAGCTGCTGGTCGAGGAATACTCCGAGCACTTTCACTGTTGGGGCCGGGTGGATAGACTTTTCCGAGATCATGATGTGAAAACCTGAAGCTTTTTTTGAGAGAAGATCTGGTGCCAAGAATGGTGAAGCAGGTCTTGTCCGGGTTCATTTTTAGACTATTGGACTGGAACCACTTTTGGAGTGCATGGAGAGATTCCTCGACCCGCAACCGAAGGTGGGAGAGGCTGATGACGTCAGGAGCAGAGTGGTCTAGGAGGTCGGTGTCGTCAGCGTAGGCCACAAGGCGACCGTGAGGAAGGAAGAAGAACAGATCATTGATGAAGAGGAGGAACAGGATCGGCCTAACGATAGATCCCTGAGGGACACCGTGGGTCAGGAGGAGTGTGGAAGAGCCGCCCGAGACCATCTGCTTCCGATCAGAGAGGTAGCTTTTGAACCACGGAGACCGGATGCCGTACCACCCCAGCTTACTCAGGAGAACGCCATGGTCAACGCTGTCGAAGGCCTTACTTAAGTCAATCGTCGTTAACGACGCGACGTGACCAATGTCGATGGCCCTAGAGATCCATTCGACAGAGTCGAGCAAGGCGTTCTCCGTCGAATGACCAGTAGGTAGGCCTACTGAAACGGGGACAGAATATTGTTCGACAACAGATAAGCCACAAGTTGGGAGCAAACGACTTTTTCCATGATTTTGGAGAGAACAGAGAGATTCGAGATAGGCCGAAAGTTGTTCACATCATCTCGCATGCCAGATTTGTGAATGGGAGTGACGCGGGCGACTTTCCAAGCACTCGGGAAGGTTTGTGAGGTGATGGATGTGTTGACGAGGTGGAGCAGGTGCGGGCCGATCACTGCAAAACATCGCTTGACCGCAAACAATGGTACACCATCAACTCCCACCGCTCGAGACGAGCTCATACGGCTTATGGCCTTCGATAACTCGGGGAGCGTGGCGGGACACAACACAAGAGCAGAGGCGCACACTCCGGGTGGTCTGGGTGGGCACTGCTCTATGTCGCCGGTTCGTCCCGCCTCCTCGGCAATACGGGCTCCCACCGCCGCGAAGTGGGCGTTGAAGTCGTCTGCCCTCGCCGTGGTGTCATCATCTCTGCCTGGGAGGCCTGCCGCGGGACGGAGACCGAAATGCTTCATTCGGCTCCAGAATGAGCGCCGATCGATCAGCAGGTCCGCACACAAGAACTCGCGCCTGGCCCTGATTTGCTTGCTCATGAGCCCGTTCTTACATCTCCGGTACTCCTGGCCTGCGGTGTCGTCATCTTCGCTCCTCCTCCACACCTCGCACGCCTCGCGACAGTCCTCTTTTGCAGCATCGATGCCGGGGTCGTTACGCAGTCACGGACAGTCAGGGTGCCGGATCCTGCTTGTCACCAGCGGGCAGTACAGGTCCACGGCTGCGTTCCAGATGCACATGAAGACTTAAAGCTTGCCGTCGATGTCGGCGCGGTCGTACATGGGTTGCCAATCGGTGGTGATGAAGTGCAGGCAGAGTGTGTCCCAATTCATCTTCGCCCACGGCCTTCTGGTAATGGGTGGCAGTGGCCTTTTCCGCTGCCTCATGACCTCGCCCCTGAGCAAGACCGGCAGGTGATCTGCCACCGGCTCCGGTAGGACAGTGACTGTCGCCTTCCCCTCGGGCAGGTTTGTGATGGCTACGTCCAGCAGAGACGGTCTGGGGAGGAGGTGGGTTGGCTCTCGCACGAGCTGCCCCAGGTTCAAGTCGTTGAGTGAGGACAGAAAACGACGTGATGCAGCGCTCTCTGCTCCTTCCAGTAAGTTCAAGTTGTAGTCTCCAAGACCCAGCACAGGATGTCCTCGTGAGACTGCTTCCCGGAGCTGGCGCTCAATCAGGTCAGTGACGCGGATAGTGGCTGATCTGGTGGGTCGGTAGGTCACTCCCACGGTCACCGTCTGTCGTCCTCTCCCGCCCACTGACATCCACAGCGACTCCAGCTGTGGGTCTGATCCCCCGATGTTGAGCCTCACGGCTCGGAGTGAGTCGCGGATGATCAGAGCAACTCCTCCACCCCGAATCTTATCGGCGTTGGGATCGGCGGGCGTCTCCCGGTCGCGTCTAGTTATCGAATACCCAGGAAAAACCAGCGCTCTGTCCAGTACTTCCGGCGTTAACCATGTTTCCGAGACCGCCAGTCCATCCAGGTCGTGGTCCTGAAGCAGGTCGTTGACCAGATTAAGCTTCGGGGCGAGGGACCATGCGTTGATATGTCCTAAATTATAGGTGGCCGGAGCAGTCACTCTGTTGGCGTCTGTGGGTGGCCGCCTCAGATGACGGGTCTGCTGGATACTGCTACGTGGTGGCGTTGCAAGAGTGCTGACCCGATCGTGTCTTGAGTGGAACTGAATGAGCCAGCGATGCTGGTGGTAAAAAGGCTGCTCTTCTCGGGCTGTGACGCGAACGGGAATACCGCGCCACCTATTCCTCCCGCCAGCTTCCGCCAGATTCCGCAAGGTGGCTAGCTCTGTCGGCTGCGGTTGAAAGATGATGTTTCCAGATCTGTCACAGATGGCACCACCCGACTGCTGCAGGAGCCGATTCAGACTCCGCGCTGCTTGTCGGATGACATTCATCGTGGTGTCCGTGTGGCGACCGGTAAAAACGCGCCGTCACGTGCGGGTCTCGAACCGCTGACCTCTGGAACACGAAACCGGTGTGCTTCACCTACGCCAGATGGACGCGTTGATCGGTGGCGTGCAGAAGATGTGTTCACTCAGCTTTCATCAGCTGTTTGCTGTCAGAGGACCGTCCAGAATACACGGCAGGTTTGCGGCGAGAATGACGCAATCAGACACATACAGGCCAAAAACTAGGTAAGCGATAAAAAGTAACTGACACTTCGCACGGTCCGGTGGGTCAACCACAGCAAAACTTGCCACTCTTACACACGTTTTGAGCACAAAATCACCGCCGTAGACACTAAAATCGCGCTAAAATAACACAAAAACAACCCTAGTAGGACACCGCACACCAGCGCCTAGCACTCCAACTCGTATATCGCATAAGCGAGCAAAAAGAAGTTACACTGATAGGCCACACGCTAACCAGTGCCGTTTTGTCGCGGTCGCAAAGAAGGGGGGGGGGGAATGTGATACTCTCTTGAACGTGAGAGGGTTAAAGTTAAGCGAACCAAAAGTGTGGTAGGTGCTGAACGATTTTGGATGATGCTTCTCCCCCCCCCCCTCCAAGGAGGCATTCATCCGCCGCCTTTGCCGTATCCTGGCGAGCGCAGAAGAAGTTTACTGAATCAACACGTGGTTCTGTATATTGTTTCAGCAGAACATTATCCACACCTGTGGCAAGCTTGCTTCATGTCAGACTAAGCCTGGCCTGGACTGGCGTGTTAATTGCACGCTAGAAGATATTCGCCCAAGTAGGTGGGCCTAATACCACGCGCTTTAATAATGTCAGCTTGAAGAAGAAGAACGAATATGTATTTAGGTTGCTGTCATATGGAGTGAATCTACATCCGAAAAAAAATCGACGGAGAGAAAGATTGATCACACAATGATGCCGGTATCCGATCACGAATATTTTAATTAGCCATGTCAGTCTACGTATGGCTTCTGCTAGCATGCTCTGATGTTGGTATATAGTCGGATCTATTCATTTCTCATCAAAATACACTACGTTTAATTTCGATTGGCCATTTTGTCAGCCTAACCTAAAAATAATTGAAATTCAGATTAACCGAAAGAAATGTCAGCATAAGCAGGAAAGGCGAACACAAATGTCTGACTGCATTTCCATATGCTGTAATGCATGGTGTAACCAATAACTATTGCTGAACACGGAGGCAATTCTTGATTGTTGAATTAATTGAAGAGTTACGTCTCCGCCAGGTATACCTGGCAGTTCTGGAATGTTTTTCACGCCAAACGTCCACGAATTTCAGTTCACTTAAAATGTGATGCACCTTTTTGATAGTCGAATTTGGTCGGTAATCAGATGCTTCAGCGTCTAATTTCAATAGTCGTGAGATTAGATCTCCACACAAGTCATAGGGTAGCGACCACAGCCTAGGCAATTTTGAAATTATGCTGTATACATATGCGAAGAGACCTGGATTATGGTGACTTAACAATACTCTTGTCGAATATGACTTTTTATTTGCAGTGTATCTGCAGAGATCAAGAATGAATAATGGTAACGACAATATATACGAAACAATGCTTACGATTTGGGTTTGAAGCTAGAATTGATAATGAGTGCCATTCGAGTGACTAGCATCAGAAGCAGTAAAGACAAGGTCAGGCAGAGGAGAGAAGAATAAATTATATTAAATGACTAAAACGATATGGGACTGACTGCTCTTCCAGCCTACCAACGAATTTTAAAGCAGATACGCAACTGTTCGTGATCGATAATAAATATATGCCATAAATATATTTTGTTCCTGGCAAATACATGCCAGGAACAAAATAGTTTGACCTGCTAGTTATGGTCTAGATTGAGATGGGTAAAGCAGTATTAGATACCTACAAAATACTTCTTCGGTATGTGCTGCTAATGCAATGCTAAGGACTCATTAGTGTTTTGGAAACAGAAGACGGGCAGCTTATTTCCGACAACAGAGACATTCTGGAATATTGCAACACATCGTTTCATAAACTATATGAATCTACATGTCATAAAGATAATAGGTATCGGCGAATCAACGACTATCTGATTGCTATAGATTTCCGCAAATTAACCAAAATGGAAAAGAACTTCTCAAATGGTCGTACTACAAGTGAAGACTGTCTACATGTGCTTAAGGGTATGATGAATAGCAAAGCTCCTTCCTCTTTTGGTTTTTCGAAGGTATTTTCCCTATTCTTCCCGGACCTGGGGAACATGATCGTAGATTACATGAATAAAGCAAAAGGAAGAGGGGTGTTTTCATAGCGCATCGTCATGGAGCGATGACATTGATAGAAAACAGGGTGATGATAAGAGTATTAACCCTCCCCGTCTTTCCGGTCATATCCTAACAACCCGTCTCGAGGATTGATACCCCCCCTCTAATCTCCAAACTAAGCGTCGCACGAAAACAAAAGAGGTGTCATCGGAAAGCGCTCGACGAGTAGGGCCAGGGACTAACCCCAAAATTGTATCCCCAAAAGGTGACGTCACTAGGGGGCCTAGGTTTTCACGACTTACATAATGTTTTTGGCTCTGGTGAGTTCATTTTGGGGAGATTTGACAAAACCAAAAATAATTTGGAATCAGAAAAGTTATCGCGCGGGTTAAGAAAATATCGATTTGCCTACTATATAGTTTCCAAAATAGTTGTTAAGGTCTTGTGAAATATAATTATGAGCGTCATGGAAAGTACGTGTAGCCTTTGAGATTAAACGGGCTCAGTTAGAGGTATATTTATATGTTTTAGCTTGCGAACTCAACCAAATGTTATTAAATACTGTAAACTTAATGATTTGGAGAAATAGGGGAAGCCGGGGTAGGCCCGAACAGTTAAGCCTTTTCGGGTTGTTCTAGAACACAACACAAGGTATTCAAGCTGTTCATACGTTGATTACTTTTGGACCTTGGACCTTTTGGGGCTTGCTTGATTACTTTTGGACCTTCATACCTTGGACTTTTGGGGCTTGCTTTCCAACAAAAAGTGAAACATTTGGGTGAAAATGTATTATGTTATATCAGTTTTTGGAAGACATAATTTGTTAAGGGATACGCCCGCCAACGGGGTAATACCGCCCATGCATTTCGCGAAGTCCCCTTTACCAATGTAAAGTCCTACTATCTTTCCCAGTGGCTTATTTGCTATCAAGAGGACGACGATTATATCCGAATTACGAGTCGTTTTAGGCAAAATGTGGCATATTTAACAACATGACGCACGGAAGAGGTCATACGATTCGTAGATTGTACGAATTAACTTTCCGAGAAAGTGGAGAAAACAATAATGTTCATCTTTTACTTATGCTTGCAATGAAATAATTGTATCGCGCTCGTGTAATACTGTCTCCGGACCGGGGTGAGGCTCTCTCGGGAGCCCCGCCCCATCTCCTCAGGTTTCCTCGGGATGGCGGCCGAATGAGTAGACACAGAGACACGTAACTGTAGTACCTTCATATACATCTGTTTTGCATATCTGGAACAAATTTCAGGCCAAATTGTCGGTCAATGACTCAAGACGGGTCAAATAGAGAAATGTTCCCAATCCTTCAAAGAGCCATTATTCGGAGTAGTAACAACATGTCAACGCCATGCTCAGACCATGCTGTTCATTCATCAAGGCGAAGAACTGTTTGTAATTATCGTTTGGAAGGGGCGCCATTTCCTCGGAAGGGAGCCACTGTGCAGGTCCGTAGGAGGGGGGGGGGGAGGCACCTTAGACTGACAATTTGTTGAGCTGGGGAGGATGAATGGGTGCACCGGTGCATACCAAATGGGCATCTAGTCCTCTCTGGAGACGCTTTTCCTCTAGAGAGGGCACCTATTCCTCCGATAAAGGCGTCTTTTACTTAAAAAAAATATGCTGAGCAGGTGGAGGACATGGTGCATTGCAGCCTATCGTAGGTGCTTTTTCCCGGCCAGAGAGTCGCCACATTTCCATGGATGGGGGCACATGTCCAAGTGTCCCTCCCTTTATTTCGAACCTCTGATGCGGAGTAGCCCCGTGAAGGTGGGAATCGTCATTAGGGAGCAAGAACCTTTTATTCAAAACCCGTGGGCTACGGTAGCAAAATAAATGTTGCTGATAAACACGTTGGGCTTCGTAATCTGACTTTCTTGGGACTCACATACATTGATAAACATGGTGTGTCCTTATAACAGCTTGCCAAATATGGATAATGCAACATTATCCATAGAAAGCCAGTCCAAACCAGAAGTTTACTTCTTCTGTGCCTTTCGCGTGCAACTTTGAACGAAAAAAAAACAGTTAGCTGAGCTTCTTCCTTTGCTTAAACACAAAATTCCTGAAGGCAGTCAGGTGATGCGCTTTTTGAAAGACTTCGCGTGGTAATGGTGCACCTGCTATAAATCGTATAAAAACATATGTAGATCCTCCTGAATCCATCTGAAATTATACGAAGAATCCACTTGAAATGCGCCGAAACCGGTGTGTTCACGGGAAATCCCAACATGTACGTGCACAATAAGGTGTCACATTGGAAGGCCCGAAAAACAACCGAAAAAGGGGAAAAAACAAGAACCGAAGCAAACAAACAACAGAAGATTAAATCGCTCGGATTACATCTTGTCTCGATCACCATTAGCGATACAAATTTTCGTACGCAAACACAGGCCGATCCGACAAAAATTAGAGGTCGTCACAAATGTTGCTTCTTGTCACTCCAACTTACGAGGTATATATCTAAAGATCGTGCCCCATCGCAACGTTCTAAATTAGATAGCTAGAGAAATGACCTCAACACGTTATATACATTCAAGTTTCGTCTCTTTTTTGTATACCTATAAAAATTGTACGAGTTACGATTAAGTTATCCGCTTGTACTTGCACCCATGCGCGATGTCGTGAGCACGTTCACAAAGCATGCCCCAAAGTCGGCACATGACGTGAGGTTGCCCGTGGCTAAATCGGCTGCCGATATCCATTGTACCCAACAAGAAGCATGCCATGTGGAAAGCTGTCCCACTTTATCCATGACCGTTATGCACACTTTTTGTCATGCACAGTGTACGTTGTCACAACCTAAAACGAGGGTCTAAAATCCAGCGGATACCTTAACAAATGAAGTTGTGCAGCATTCACAGGTTCATCAAAAACTGACGAAATTTCGATGAACATAATGTGCTAACATCGTTTGCTCAGCTGTCTTGTTTTAAAAAAGATGCGACGGGACCATGAACCTTTTCTTTAAAACCCGTAAGCTACGGTAGCAAAAATACTACTTTTGTCGCCACCTCTAAATTTTGTCGGATCGACGTGCAATTTTGCATGCATGCTTGTGTTGACAAGCGTAATTGGAGCAAGATGCATCCCGAATGATTGGTTTTGTTTGATTTTTAGGGGGCACCCTAGTGCACAAAAGACGAGGTCCAATGTCTTTCATGTTCAATTATTGCTGCTGTCGTCAAGTATGCATCATTTTCAATTATTTCTGTAGTTTTCCATGTACTTCATTTCCAAGTTCAAAGTGAAGTGCCATAAATCCGAGGCAATGGGGCCATGGGCATGGGTTACGTTTCCTACATTTTTGGTGTGGTCTCAGTCCGACCACCCTTACTTTCACCCCACCAACATTTTGTTCTCTTAACATGGGACCATGTGTGGAGGGCCCTGTCAACCAAATTGGCAACACACATTGCCTCCATGCATTGGGCCCCACCAATGTATTTTTTTTCTCCAACTTCTCCATGCATGATTTTGTTTGTAGGTTGCAGTGAAAATGGGACGGTTTGGTCCCTGTCAATTGGTCAGCTGGATCTTCCAGTGACCTGGACCCGCCCAAGAGTTGGCGACAG
The DNA here is from genome assembly GCA_034440615.1 of Ashinkailepas kermadecensis. Classification (NCBI taxonomy): domain Eukaryota; kingdom Metazoa; phylum Arthropoda; class Thecostraca; family Neolepadidae; genus Ashinkailepas; species Ashinkailepas kermadecensis. Next base: position 20,258 of record JAOTOM010003483.1, read on the forward strand.
GTTTCCACCGCTGTTGTCAAATATCGTATTTTCCCGAAATTGATCAGACCCTACCAAAAATATCAGGTGGAGCCCGGATTCCAAATACCCCAGTGGTGGCGATATCCATGATAAAAGCTAACAATGGTGATACAATTGCACGACAAAATTATAAAACGGCAAGTTCGTTACGAATTCAAATCAAATCCTTATCGAGCAAAGTACATTTTCTACACTCCTGACAAAAACCTGTTTTGAGACACGTGTTTAATATTCAACTTTTACCTGACGGATAGCCCTTGCGGCTCGCGGAATTCCCAGCGCGGAAACCTGGCTACGCCATTGTGAATGAACTTCTCTCGGAAAATTACTGAAGCAAGCATGGACTTAGGAGCTGTGGACTAGTCCTTCGATATTTTCAGGCTATTTTCGGTTAAACAAGTACAGTTATGCTCTCAGCGATAGCATTAACGATATTTTAGGCCCTAGCTCTTCTCCAGTGGTATAAATATTACGGCAGCCGCGGGGAATATGACCACACAAATTCCAGAATGGGGGATAGGACCTGCACAATTTTCGCCCAAATGCGACCTGAATGCAATTCCTTTTCAGTAGGATATTGTCTCGCAATAATTTTTCACCCCCCAACTTTGCACACCAGGCTACGATCCGTTGCTTTTTGGGGGACAGCGGTCCCTGTGCTCAGGAAGCCGCCACCAGTGGGACTAGGTTATTTAGACGACATACAGGCGATTATCACGGACACACAAGACCGCACAGGCACACCAATTATGACATACGACATACACATTGCTCTCGGATGTCGAAGGGATTTCTCGCTACTGATAGCCAGGCGACGGTCCTCGGTATTCACGATAAACATGCATGGTGAACATGAGACGCTACACACATTGTCCTAGGTTTTCTCGATGTCCTCGGTATTCAAATTCACACTGGAGGCCAACGATTGGGTGTTTCCTCCCAAATCGACCTTCCACCTTACCCGGCAGATCTTGCACTATCACATATACAAAATTGATGCTTCTCCAGTGGAAACTAAAGGGTGTCCTCGTAAGTGACTGCCAGGCCATAGTCCTCGGTAGTCACGGTAAACACGTATGTGTGTGTGTGTGTGTGTGTATTTAACCACTTTCTATGCACTAAGGGGTGTCCTTGTAAGTGACTGCCAGGCCATAGTCCTCGGTAGTCACGGTAAACACGTATGTGTGTGTGTGTGTGTGTGTGTGTGTGTGTGTGGTGTGTGGTGTGTGGTGTGTGTGTGGTGTGTGGTATGTGTGTGTGTGTGTTTGTGTGTGTATTTAACCACTTTCTATGCTTTTGTATCCTACCCGGTTTCGTCTCTTGGCTAAAGGCACGTGTTGTCACCGGTGCACTGCATCACAACACTGTAGTGGCTTTTATATCCCGCACGAACATAAATTACTTGGAAAAGGTCAACACATTGCACTCATCAATGCATTGAGTCACAGTCCACATCGAACAACCAACGAAGAACAGGACGTTGTGTGAAAATTAACACATTGATGGAGGGAGGCATCGAATTAGCTCGATGACATAAGACGAGTAGAAAAAATCGGTTAACATGCAAGAAAATAGCGAATGTTATTTTTTTTGCATGTAATAGTGTAACAATAAACATAGCATGGACGTTATATGTGGTATTGCAGGGAAGATTCCAATGTTAGTTGATAAATGTGCAACGATTCGATGATGCACCTTTCTCAAAAAGAACGAACCAATGAAAGTAGATGTTCAGTTCTTAAGCCTGAATGAGCGGACTGCTCGGATTGTGATCTGACTATCTACTTTGATGTTTGATTTGCCCTTCAGAAAGGTGCCACACCGAAATGTTGGGTATTTATAAAGTAACATTTGGATATAAAATGAAACACTACACATACCAACCATTCTATACGGATCCAAATTGTCTCACTGCTGGACAATATTACAATAGCGTGACGTTCAAGTCCGGGCTCTTGGGCGGGTGTGGGTGCGTTCGAATCTGGAATAGTTTCATCACAAAGTTATTCGGTGCGCCACGAGTCAAGTGCAGCGACGCAGCCAGGATTCTCCTAAGGGGGTGGACCGATAAAAACAAAATGTGAAGAAACAGAAAGCTTTCGGCGGGCGAAGTGCACCGAAAACTTTGGGTTTTGCGTCGCTAAAAATGCCAAAATTTATCGTTTGATCTAGTGTATGTTTGGATTCTTAGGCTGGGGAGGTGCCCCCCCCCCCTTGGCTGCGCCACTGCTCAAGTGACAATGTAGGGAATGTGATGTTCACGATTTCACAGGATACAAGAATTTGTTGCAGTGGTATCTCGCACATGAGGTATTGTCATCCACGTATGATAATTATCTGTGTCTTACCGTACGTTTCTGACAGCAAATGTTAAGGAGCACACCGATGGGATTCTGAAATCAACGCAAACTGGTGAGAGGAGAACAATGTAGCCCAGTTGACTTGGATGAACAAAATGCTAATCCAATGTTTTGCTTTGGCAATCCACGGAACGGAAAGGAACGTCTTTAGCATGCGGGTCAAAGTGCATGTCTGCTTTTTGGGTGTAGGATAAAATTGGCTTATCCCATGCCAGAAAGTACGATTACTCTTGGGTCGCGTAGGTTTGCAAAACCTTGGTTTAACAGAATGTATTAATATCACGGTTGGTGTTAATCGTACCTTGCAATGACCTTTATATTATACAAAGCTTGAGTGCAATAACCTTTATGTTATACAGTGCCTAAGTGCTGACGTGTAGAGCCAATCCATTTGCTATTCATCCCCCACAACTGCACTGACGGTTAAACTGGAAATCACATAAAACTCACGTGAAAGCCGGCATGGGAGACAACTAATATACCAATAGTGAGTGGAGCATTTGATATCAATCACGAGCAGGAGGCGATTGGTTTAAACATAATGTTTAAATCATTCATGGTTTAATATACTGTAAACCACATACGGCTGAGCCGATTTTGTGTACTTCTTGTGGTATAATTATTGTACCGCGCGCCGCAACTAACCATAAGGATGGAAAGCTAAATCGCTGCGTCTTCAAATGTTTTCACGGAGCAGGTCAGCCCGAGGCCCTAGAATTATGCCAGCTCAAAGACGGTATTGACAACAAAGGGCTGTATCGGGCGGACTACTATCTGTCAGATACATTGGCTGGATAATGAAATGCACAAAATTTCCTTTCTCCTACCATCAAAATAGAATTGCGTGTTACGTTGCCTATTCTAGAATGCAGAATAACAGTGTGGAAAATTGTTATTCTGCGTTCTCGCTCGGCATCATCCATTAGGTCGTTTTACTGATATTACGTTTTTTTATTACATTTCGCAATATGTCAATTCATTCCTGCATGCCATTTGTATGTTTCATGGCTTTTGTAATTAAGAGCCTAAACAGTGTAGTGTTAGGTCGCTTATGTAGCCCATCTATTGAAGTTAAGCATCTGTATGATAAATATCTCACTAAACTTATGCTATAGATTTAATTTTACCGTCTCGTTCTAAAACCTGTCTTGCACTCGACCTTCCGTCTCGTGCGAAGTGTTCTTTTTTAGAACTTGACATCACAATTATTTTCCGAGCACCGTTTAGTGGTGTATAAAGCTGGCATGGAGGGCTGCCTGATTGGACTATTGGAGAGGAACACAAAAAAGCAGTCTGTGATTGAAAACTGCCCATTATGAAACATCATGTCATATTCACATTCTGGTCGGTATGCCTCTTTGTCACGTCACTTACCTTTCAGCAGAATACTTCATAGTATTTAGCCGCTCTCACTATACTCGGATGGCTTAGAACAATGGTGGACTTTCTCAACGGTGTCGGTTTCCATATTGGGAAAATCCCGCCGTGCTTCGGTGGTGGTCCATAAATCCGTCGTCACGCTATTGAAATATTGTTCAGCATTGAGACAACTTTGATCCGTATATAATGGTTGTTATATGTAGTGTTTCATTTTATCTCCAAATGTTACTTTATAAATACCCAACGTTTCGGTGTAGCACCTTCCTGAAGGTCAAATCAAACATCAAAGTAGACAGTCAGGCCACAATCCTAGCATTCCGCTCATTCAAGTTCACGAACTGAACATCTACTTTCATTGGTTCGTTCTTTTTTAGAAAGGTGCATCATCGAATCATTGCACATTTATCAACCAACATTGGAATCTTACATGCAATACCACATATAACGTCCATCATATGTTTATTGTTACACTATTACATGCGGGAAAAAACATTAACTATTTCCTTGCATGTTAACCAATTTTGTCTACTCGTCGTATGACATCGAGCTAATTCGATGCCTCCCTTCATCAATGTGTAAATTTTCACACAACGTCCTGTTCTTCGTTGGTTGTTCGATGTGAACTGTGACTCAATGCATTGATGAGTGCAATGTGTTGACCTTTTCCAAGTAATTTATGTTCGTGCGGGATATAAAAGCCACTACAGTGTTGTGATGCAGTGCACCGGTGACAACACGTGCCTTTAGCCAAGAGACGAAACCGGGTAGGATACAAAAGCATAGACAGTGGTTAAATACACACACAAACACACACACACAAACACACACACACACACATACCACACACCACACACACACCACACACCACACACCACACACACAACACACACACCACACACACATCCACACATCCCCACATCCACGCACCACATACCACACACACCACACACCACACACACCACACACACACCACACACACACACACACACACACACACACACACACACAAACACACATACACACACACACCACACACACACACACACACACACCACGCACCACACACCACATACACCACACACACCACACACACACCACACACACACCACACACACACACCACACACACATACCACACCATTGAAGCCATTTAATCTGGTAAACGATTCAGGTTGGTGCAAATTAGTTGGTCCTTGATCCCGATATTTTTCAAAAGCACGGCTTGGTGCTGGAAAGCGTATTTCACTGACCCCATGGGGCGTTATTGATGCTCCCGATGCTGCAATTCAACATACGACTATGGTATTAAGTCCTGCTCAGTCTTCAAATAATTAACGGTGGTTTCACAACAAGAATGACAGATGGTCCGGTTACATGTCGTTCTGAAGCAATATAAAGTAATATCTTTTTATGACAAAATAGTTGGATGATATCCGCGTGAAGAAATATTTTATCCACACGGAATTCTGAATATGTCGCTTGCAGTGCAGTGCACAACATATGCCTTACGCCCTAAGACATTTGATTCTCAATGAAGTAGATGCAATTTAATCAAGTAACTAATTGACTTATCAATGAATCTGCATTAAGTAAGCAAGTACCGCCTTGGCGCTTGCCGCCCCGGTGACTCAGTTGGTTGGAGCGCTATCTTGCACCCGTCCCCGGTGTCCTGGCGATGCTGGGTTCGAGTCGCTTCGCGCGCTCGCTTTTAGTCCCCGGCTGGGAGGGTCAGTTGGCAATTGGCACGATAAGGTCGAGAGCGAGCTTCCGGGGTGGCCGTGTTGGTGTATTGACAGCACGTGAAGCGCTTTGCCAAATTTGTACTGAAAAACTGCAATTCATGGATTTATGGCTAGGGTTCACGCAACCAGCTCTTAGCAATTGGATCCTGGTCCATAAAGCCACCCCAGCCAGGATTCGAACTACATTTTAAAACGTATAAATGTTGGACATCCTATATTATTTTGGGGCCAGAGAATACTTCATTGACATCATAAACCTCCCATCTCCTTTCGCTACATCTTTGCAACTGACTTTTTCCAACCTTTCCAGCTCATCATGTGTTGCCGGAGTCAGAAATCCGCAGCTATCAATTGTTGCTTGTCGACAGAAGTCCAGTGGTAGCCTGCTCGTTGAACTGCCAATGTTGTTTCGCCGACAGAAGAATGCAAGGCGGGAACAGCGAAGACCCATGTATATCACTTCATGGCTGAAGGGCAAATGGTCGCGTGACGACCACACACGCGAATTCCTATGGCTCGGACGCTGGCCGGTGGCGAAGCTGGTAGACTGTCACGTAACGCATAACTGTGAACCGGCGCAGCCTACCAGTAATTTTTGGTGTGAAGCGTCACAGCCTACGTTCCTAGTGGCCAGCCATGCTAAAGGTACCCCCGAACATTCCACTGAAGCGAGTGTACAATGTCCCGCGCTCCAGAACCGAGCCCGGTAAATTGCGCTTCTGCCAACGACCCGTTTCAATTCAGTGCACTCCCAAATGAGTTCACCGGTATGACTCGCGGCTGCTTCACAATATCACTGAAGTTCCTCCCACTTGAAGCATCGCCTACTTGAGTGTTTCCTCATCGTTGTGCCGCCGTTGGAACTCCTTTACTTATATGACCGGTTGTGTGTTTGTATTTGCTTCACCTGTTTGCTGTCTGACTTGTGGCAAGAATACCCATTGCAAAGCGGAAAGCCCCACATCGTCAAATGCAACTACAAATACAAACATTGAGGGCCGATGGTTTGAAGCAAAGTAGATGGAGAACAGCAGAGAGAGACGGAAGTAGAGAGAGAGAGGATAGATATATATATATATATATATATATATATATATATATATATATATATATATATATATATATATATATATATATATATATATATATATATATATATATATATATATATATATATATATATATATATATATATATATATATATATATATATATATATATATATATATATATATATATATATATATATATATATATATATAGAGAGAGAGAGAGAGAGAGAGAGAGAGAGAGAGAGAGAGAGAGAGACGGACGGACGGACGGACGGACGGACGGACGGACGGACGGACGGACGGGACGGACGGACGGACGGACGGACGGACGGACGGACGGACGGACGGACGGACGGACGGACGGACGGACGGACGGACGGACGGACGGACGGACGGACGGACGGACGGACGGACGGACGGACGGACGGACGGACGGACGGGACGGACGGACGGACGGACGGACGGACGGACGGACGGACGGACGGACGGACGGACGGACGGACGGACGGACGGACGGACGGACGGACGGACGGACGGGACGGACGGACGGACGGACGGACGGACGGACGGACGGACGACGGACGGACGGAGAGACGGAGAGAGAGACGGACAGAGGGACGGACGGACGGACGGACGGACGAACGGACGGAGAGACAGAGAGACAGAGAGACAGAGAGACAGAGGGACAGAGAGACAGAGAGACAGAGAGACAGAGAGACAGAGAGACAGAGAGACAGAGAGACAGAGAGACAGAGAGAGAGAGAGACTGAGAGACAGAGATACTTTTATCAAAATATATCCACAGCTTTTTTCATTTTACAACATTTCATTCCAGGGTCAAAATGCATGGGAGCGGGCGGCGCGCCCGATCCTTTGCCCATATACCGCTGCTCCAGCCGGGACCGGCTGGAATAGGACGCGGAGCATGCGGCGGGCGGCGAGTCGGCCGTCTAGTTATATATAGAGGTCAATGGACGAGCGCGACACCCCATCCCCAGCGCGGCGTTGGCCGAATATGGCTTTTATTCAGCTGTTGATCAGCCAGCAGCCAACCATGGCTACTTCAGGTCAGAAGCGGACTGATGGAAAGTGAATTGGTGCGATTCTGCCTGTCGTCAAGGAAGTGCTGAAGATGTTAATGAGGGATGGAATACCCACCAAGAAACTTCTGGCTATTGGGAAAAAAGTCATGCACTCGCACATACAGTACCAAGTTGCAAATAAGACCCACAAGGGCGTAAAAACAGCTGAAGTGCATATGAAGCACAAACAATGCTTAACAGAGCTCTTCGATAACGGTCCGTGCAAATGCAGAAGCATGAGAAGTTAGCGGTGTCCGAGAAGTAGCAATGCACCGCCAGAGGAGTTCGCCTTCCTTCCTGCTGGAACAGCAAGGGCCCAGGAGACTGACGTTGGGGAGGACAAACAGGTGCTAGACATACATACATTGACATCGTCCCTCTTAAGAGTCTATATCTCTACCGAGGAACCGACGGACGTCCAGTACTATACATTGTGACGTAATCGCCAGCCACCACGCATCGATGTGGTTTCACGTGGAGCGACATGAGACGTTCGTCAGATGTGTGCTGAGCATTCACATATCCATGTCATTTACAAAGCGCGTGCAATAGATAATACGGCCAGTGGTACAGCGCAGTGCACACTGGTGCCACCCATAGGCAATCATTCTGACGTTGCTAGCGCAATCATTCTCACGTTACTAGCGGTCGATGAAGTCGCCGTACAAAGGGAAGCGGTCGGCCACATCGTAGCTTACCGACGCGAGCCGACAGAGGAAGAGGAGGCACGACCGTCCATCATATCACCTGGCCGTCAATGAACTGCACAGCTCAAAGCTGTCAACGGCTGATCACCCTAGGCTCGGAGGTGATCACCACGCTGCCCCCGATAAGAAACATGAGCCACCAGGGAATTATACAGCTCCGCCAAACGCCACACTGGTCGTAGGCACATATCTGATATCCGGCCCGCACACCAGCCCTAGAGCGAGATGTAACACAGTGGTCACAGACGCGTCTGAGCCTTCATCTGCGCATGACTCAAACACAGAAACATCATGTCAAGCGGAGAAATGAAGCGACACTTCAAAGCCAGTGCCACAGCTCTAGATGAGCATTAGGATGCAGCATGGGTAAGTCATGAATGGATGGAGGCATGGACTACGTGGATCTGGATGAAAGGGCAGTGAGGGGGGCTCATTGCCTTCCTGTAGTGAAGGAAGGGTAGGTGAAGGGCTCATTCGATTGTTCTTGCGTGTGTTGATGGCGCAATTATTCGCTTAGGTGATTATTAAATACAGATGGTCCGCCATTCCTGTGCCACAGGGTGCCCATGAAATCCAAATCGCATACAACTAGCTACCTTAAAACCATTTATAGCACTGTCTCTTTCACAGTTGGACATATGTTGATAACACATGTGCCAATCGATTTCTCTTGTTGCGAAAATTCCCAAAAATACACTTTTATATTTTCTAGTCACCCTTCCTGCTCTTGCAAAGGATACAGCGAGATGGCAACACTGTTTTCAATGAAAAACTCTTGTATTCGCTGGCCCAGGCTCAACATCAGTTTTTTTTAGAGGAAGCCCGCTTCATTTTCCACGTTTTCTCATTGCCTGTCACCAAAATATCACCAGAAGTTCGCATTATGTGCTATATGATATACGTTATTATGTACAACATATATATATAGATATATATATATATATATATATATATATATATATATATATATATATATATATATATATATATATATATATATATATATATATATATATACATATATATGCCAGTTATTAATTTGAACAATTATGAATTATAACTACACAGGACACATTACATTAAGGTTAGATTTTTAGACGTAAACGTTTCACCATAGGCCTTCCTCAGTACACCACAGCTAACCCCCTACCCCAGTATGGTCGCCTGGTAAAGGTCAGAGTGAGGCAATTGAATTCACGTGTTCAACAGTGGCATAATTGCCCACCAGAACATTTACCGCACCACAGCCGGCTGGTACTCGCCGCACAGACCGGCAAGCAAGCACTGCATAATACAAGAGAAGCGTCGAAGGGCGCTGTGCGAATCCCATTTGTTTCCCAAGCAGCACAGCCTGCTTAATTAGGGAGATCTCAGGCGAAACTGTTCCCACCGAAGCTGCTCAAGTGCCAGGCTGAACCGATGCCCGCCATGTTATGCTGTTTTTTGTTTGTTTTTACTGGGAACCATATCATTCAATTGATTGATAAACGAAGGACACTTTATTACTAGTTATGTTCATTTTAGATCACAATACGCATGGACTTAGTAGCGGACAAAAAGGTGTGAGGGAGAGCAAATCTGTTCTCAGGGCGACTGTTTCCAGTCAACGCAATCGAGTTAATAGCTAAGATCGGAGAAGAGTTGGTGTGTGTGTGTGTGTGTGTGTGTGTTTGTGTGTGTGTATTTATGTATTTGTTTGTGTGTGTGTGTGTGTTTGATTGTGTGTTCGTTTGTGTGTGTGTGTGTGTGTCTGTGCGTTTATGTGGGTGGGGGGGTTACTTGAGGGTCCGTGCACATCTGCAAAGGCCCGTAAACGTCCGAAGGCGCCAGCAGACGTCCGTAGAAGCCCGCAACCATTCGTAAAGGCCCCAAGGCGTTCGTAACAGTCCGCGAGTGTTATTAGGGACTAGTAGACGTTCGTTAGAGCCCGCCAGCTCGTAAAAGTGCCCAATGGCCCTTAGACGTTTGTAAGGGCCAGCACACATTTGTAGTTGCCCGTAGGCGTTTGTAAGTGCCCAAAGACGTCCGTAATGGGCCGAAGAAATTCCTAAAGGACCGTGGACGTTCATAAGGGCCTGAAGACATTCGCAATGACCCGTAGGCGTCTGTAAACGCCCGTAGAAGTTCGCAAGGGCCTTTGAATGTTCGTAGGTCTCCGTGAGGGCCGTGGACTTGGTGATTGCATGAATGCGTTTCCTGATTATTCTACACCGCATCCGACTCCGGCGGTACAACACGCAGTGACACATGCTGGCACTGCACTGCCATTGCCGCGAACTTGCGTGAGCCTGACCCCTCGTCACCCCCACACTGAGACGTCCTCGCAGCAGCCACCGGCATGGTTCTCCCAGATTGAAATAATAAAAAAATGGGTGGCAATTTATGGTGTACTAAAATACACTACATGGATACACAACTCAGGGACGTAGCCAGGAATTGCCCAAGAGGGTGGGGGTGGAGTGTTGGGACTTGTCGAAAGAATCTCGGACTATCCGTACACATTTTAACCCGCCCTGTCTTTCCGGTCATATCCTCACCCCCGTTTCGGGGGGGGGGGCTGATACAACCCCCTCCCTCTAATCTCCAGACTAAGCGTCGCACGAAAACGAAAGAGGTGTTATCGGAAAGCGCTCGACGAGTTGGGCCAGACATCAACCCCAAATTGTCCCCCCAAAAAAAAAGTGACGTCACTAGGGGGCCTAGGTTTTCACGACTTGCATCATGTTTTTGCCTCTGGGGAGTTCATTTTGGGGGAGATTTGAAGAGAACAAAAATTGGAATCAGGAAAGGAAGGCGAAATCGACCATGACCATACAATTTTTGCCTTCCCAAAAATCAAAATGATTTTTTAAGTTTCCAACTTTTTAGTGTTCAATTTTCTTTAATTTGTCTTCTTTTAATGTGTAGAGCGGACCGAAAAACGTTATTCGAAGTCAACTTGCTCTCATACAAAATGCTTACTTTAGCCAGAATCTTCGATTTTAGCTCTAATGGGAAAATATGCAAAACTAATAAGTAATCAAAAACGGACAAAATAAAAAAATCATCTGGTGCATTTTGTTTCGTCCCTAAAGATAGGCAAACGCTGAAAGTTTCATTAAAATATATTCATCCGTTAAAGCGTGACGACTGGTTTAACTTTTCTGGAGGTGACCTCACTTGACCTTGCCTAACTCGTTGACCCTAGATGACCTGACCTAAAAATTTTGACACAACATGCCAAATTCATGTGGGAAAAGGAATGCCAAATTTCGTCGCCCTGCCGCGCGCCGTTCTTTCACAATACGCGGAAAACCTTAGGGGCGCCTATCAACCACCGAGACGGCGCGGGCTAAAGTCCCCGGATTTCGGCCACTTTATTTCGAAATGGGTTCGTTCTTTTCCTTGCAGAAGTAAAGTTGTATTTCTTAGGTTCTCATTGAAGGCCATGATCGTCGGACCACCACCTCCTCAAATTGTAAGTGAACACGGCACTGTTATTAACAAAACATGCAGACCGCCTAAGCATGAATCTAGATGCAGGATGTCAAAACTTCATTGGAAAGGACGTCGATGCAGTATTCAGTAAGGGTTAAGTGGTTCTCCTTCTCTACTTCTCCTAAAAAATCCACTAGGATTATGACCTCGTCGCGTGAGTTGGAGAGCCATCTGAGAACAATGGTGCTCCTTTCGTTCACCAGGGCCTGCAGGTGTTCGCAAGGGTCCGAACACGCTCATAAAGGCCCGTAAACTTTTGTAGGGGCTCGTAGACGCTCGGAGGGGTCTGTGGGCGCTCGTAGGGGCCTGCAGACGTTCGCAAAGGCCCGTAGTGTTCGTAAGGCTACGAACACGCTCGCAGGGGCAGAAGCGTTCGTAAGGACCCGAGACCTTTCGTAAAGGTCTGTAGATATTCGTAAGGGTTCGTAGACGTTCGCAAGGGCCCAAAGACATTCGCAAGAACCCGTAGACGTTCGTGAAGCTCCGAACACGTCCATGAACTTCAGTTGAGGTCTGAAGATATTTATGGGGACCCGGAGACGTTCGCAAGGGCTCGTAGATGTTCTTTGGAGGCCGACAACAGCCTCCGTAGCCATTCCAAGCGCTGTCGGCCTTTCCATCTTCGCGATGGCAATTCCATAAACGATAATTACGTACGGGCCCCTGGCGCGGCCTTTCGAGCTCGTGGAAGCCCAAAGGTGGCGGAAGGGGGCGCCCCCTCCCACCCCGCTTGGCTACGTCCCTGGTTGAGGGCATGGCGACACAGAAACCATGATAACGTTATTTGCATAGCGCTCAGTGAACGGCTGTTACCGTTTAGGCAGTGGTCACCATCAGTCGAATTGCGATACACATTGATGACGAAGTGTGCCTCACGTGGATCGATGCCACCGTGCAAGAAGCAGATATTGTACGGCTTGCTACCTTCAGTTGTCAACTGAACGCCGGATGCTCCTTTCGTTCTTTCTTGTTCCGGATGTTTCTGTTTCCTCTTTCGTTCTTTAGCTGGTTCAGTTCGCCACGCGCGAGAGGAATTCCTCCTCGACCGACGCCATGAAGACCGGAGTATGGACTCCGTGAAACCCCATGGCCCTTTTAGTAATGCAGATCACCCTGGAACATCTGAAAGGCAACTTGGTCGCGCAGTCAAATCATAGCCGCCAAAATGTGCTCTGAGATTGTCAAGTGCGCAAGGCTATCATGGCAGTATGCAAAATCCAGCATGATGCAAATTGGTCCTTGCAGTGGGAATTGGCAGACACCGGCGATGTAAAAAAAAACGCCTTCTTCCTTCCTTTCACCAACCAAATTGTGCTGGGGACTCAGCTGAGTATATAAAGACATTGTTTTCCTGGCGTATGCTGAACGTGTTCTTAAATGCTATTTTGCATCGCAGTTGGTTCATCAGGAAGCTGAATAGAGTCAAGCATCTCCTTGTAGACAACTAGTAAGCATCTGCTATTCGTCGTGAAAATGAGAAGGCGCTTTCGGCTCATCAACGGCCAAAGACGACCCCACTCACCGGCGCCATTAATAAACTCGCTCCAAGAACTGCATACCCTCTGCTTACAAAACGGATGAAAACGTCATCCGGTCTATAGTGAAGCGTAATTGCCACCCAAAGAACACTTCTCGCAAGTTACACCAAGCCATATAATATCCCATCAGCCCGCCACTAGCTTAGATAGACATGGCTCGTGATACCAACCAGGCGAAAGTCACACACGCAGCCTACCAATTTAAGTGCACAAAGAAGACTGGTGCTACCACAAAAAAACGAGCATGTGTGCAACAAATAGTCACCATACTGGGAAGAAGTCAGAATGAACTTGCAGAATAGACGACCCCAGACACTCACGGACATGCTACGGGGAGGAGGCTTCAGGGCACGTCGACTACTAAGGTTAGTTTGCGGACACGTTACACGACGATCCGTTCACCCACCGAGCAATGGACGCCATATAACCAATGAAGTGGGCGCGCCGTAAATCCCAAATAACTAACAAACCCATGGAGTAATGGTGATGGGCACCAGCCTACTGGCGAGGACGACGAGCCAGGAACGTCCTCAGGCACAGGAGGCGACGTTCATCAGAGAAACGGACCGAACAATCAACAGACAAGTGAATGCCAGTGACACCCTGCACCTATGCCAGTTTTTCCAGGGACATCCTGCACCAGTTTTGTAGATATAATAATGCTCATGTCAACCATTATTCAATTCATACAAACTGTCAACCAGGGTTCAACGGTCCAAATGTGTGGCTCACACACAATGTCACACACATCACACACAATGTGTCCAAACGTGTGGCTCACACACAATGTCACGCACATCACACAATGTGTCCAAATGTGTGGCTCACACACAATGTCACACACATCACACACAATGTGTCCAAATGTGTGGCTCACACACAATGTCACACACATCACACACAATGTGTCCAAATGTGTGGCTCACACACAATGTCACACACATCACACACAATGTGTCCAAATGTGTGGCTCACACCAATGTCACGCACATCCACACAATGTGTCCAAATGTGTGGCTCACACACAATGTCACACACATCACACACAATGTGTCCAAATGTGTGGCTCACACACAATGTCACACACATCACACACAATGTGTCCAAATGTGTGGCTCACACACAATGTCACACACATCACACACAATGTGTCCAAATGTGTGGCTCACACACAATGTCACACACATCACACACAATGTGTCCAAATGTGTGGCTCACACACAATGTCACACACATCACACACAATGTGTCCAAATGTGTGGCTCACACACAATGTCACGCACATCACACACAATGTGTCCAAATGTGTGGCTCACACACAATGTCACACACATCACACACAATGTGTCCAAATGTGTGGCTCACACACAATGTCACGCACATCACACACAATGTGTCCAAATGTGTGGCTCACACACAATGTCACACACATCACACACAATGTGTCCAAATGTGTGGCTCACACACAATGTCACACACATCACACACAATGTGTCCAAATGTGTGGCTCACACACAATGTCACACACATCACACACAATGTGTCCAAATGTGTGGCTCACACACAATGTCACACACATCACACACAATGTGTCCAAATGTGTGGCTCACACACAATGTCACACACATCACACACAATGTGTCCAAATGTGTGGCTCACACACAATGTCACACACATCACACACAATGTGTCCAAATGTGTGGCTCACACACAATGTCACACACATCACACACAATGTGTCCAAATGTGTGGCTCACACACAATGTCACACACATCACACACAATGTGTCCAAATGTGTGGCTCACACACAATGTCACGCACATCACACACAATGTGTCCAAATGTGTGGCTCACACACAATGTCACGCACATCACACACAATGTGTCCAAATGTGTGGCTCACACACAATGTCACACACATCACACACAATGTGTCCAAATGTGTGGCTCACACACAATGTCACGCACATCACACACAATATGTCCAAATGTGTGGCTAACAAACAATGTCACACACATCACACACAATGTCACGCACATCACACACAATGTGTCCAAATGTGTGGCTCACACACATTGTGTCACGCACATCACACACAATGTGTCCAAATGTGTGGCTCACACACATTGTGTCACACACATCACACACAATGTGTCCAAATGTGTGGCTCACACACAATGTCACGCACATCCACACAATGTGTCCAAATGTGTGGCTCACACACAATGTCACGCACATCACACACAATGTGTCCAAATGTGTGGCTCACACACAATGTCACGCACATCACACACAATGTGTCCAAATGTGTGGCTAACAAACAATGTCACACACATCACACACAATGTCACGCACATCACACACAATGTGTCCAAATGTGTGGCTCACACACAATGTCACGCACATCACACACAATGTGTCCAAATGTGTGGCTCACACACAATGTCACACACATCACACACAATGTGTCCAAATGTGTGGCTCACACACAATGTCACGCACATCACACACAATATGTCCAAATGTGTGGCTAACAAACAATGTCACACACATCACACACAATGTCACACACATCACACACAATGTGTCCAAATGTGTGGCTCACACACAATGTCACACACATCACACACAATGTGTCCAAATGTGTGGCTCACACACAATGTCACGCACATCACACACAATATGTCCAAATGTGTGGCTAACAAACAATGTCACACACATCACACACAATGTCACGCACATCACACACAATGTGTCCAAATGTGTGGCTCACACACAATGTCACACACATCACACACAATGTGTCCAAATGTGTGGCTCACACACAATGTCACACACATCACACACAATGTGTCCAAATGTGTGGCTCACACACAATGTCACACACATCACACACAATGTGTCCAAATGTGTGGCTCACACACAATGTCACACACATCACACACAATGTGTCCAAATGTGTGGCTCACACACAATGTCACACACATCACACACAATGTGTCCAAATGTGTGGCTCACACACAATGTCACACACATCACACACAATGTGTCCAAATGTGTGGCTCACACACAATGTCACACACATCACACACAATGTGTCCAAATGTGTGGCTCACACACAATGTCACACACATCACACACAATGTGTCCAAATGTGTGGCTCACACACAATGTCACACACATCACACACAATGTGTCCAAATGTGTGGCTCACACACAATGTCACACACATCACACACAATGTGTCCAAATGTGTGGCTCACACACAATGTCACGCACATCACACACAATGTGTCCAAATGTGTGGCTCACACACAATGTCACGCACATCACACACAATGTGTCCAAATGTGTGGCTCACACACAATGTCACGCACATCACACACAATGTGTCCAAATGTGTGGCTCACACACAATGTCACGCACATCACACACAATGTGTCCAAATGTGTGGCTCACACACAATGTCACGCACATCACACACAATATGTCCAAATGTGTGGCTAACAAACAATGTCACACACATCACACACAATGTCACGCACATCACACACAATGTGTCCAAATGTGTGGCTCACACACATTGTGTCAAGCACATCACACACAATGTGTCCAAATGTGTGGCTCACACACAATGTCACGCACATCACACACAATGTGTCCAAATGTGTGGCTCACACACAATGTCACGCACATCACACACAATATGTCCAAATGTGTGGCTAACAAACAATGTCACACACATCACACACAATGTCACGCACATCACACACAATGTGTCCAAATGTGTGGCTCACACACATTGTGTCAAGCACATCACACACAATGTGTCCAAATGTGTGGCTCACACACAATGTCACACACATCACACACAATGTCACGCACATCACACACAATGTGTCCAAATGTGTGGCTCATACACATTGTTTCACACACATCACACACAATGTCACACACATCACACACAATGTGTCCAAATGTGTGGCTCACACATTGTTTCACACACATCACACACAATGTGGCCAAATGTGTGGCTCACACACATTGTGTCACACACATCACACACAATGTGTCCAAATGTGTGGCTCATACACATTGTTTCACACATATCACACACAATGTGTCCAAATGCGTGGCTCATACACATTGTTTCACACATCACACACAATGTGTCCAAATGTGTGGCTCACACACATTGTGTCACACACATCACACACAATGTGTCCAAATGTGTGGCTCATACACATTGTTTCACACACATCACACACAATGTGTCCAAATGCGTGGCTCATACACATTGTTTCACACATCACACACAATGTGTCCAAATGTGTGGCTCACACACAATGTGTCCAAATGTGTGGCTCACACACATTGTGTCACACACATCACACACAATGTGTCCAAATGTGTGGCTCATACACATTGTTTCACACACATCACACACAATGTGTCCAAATGCGTGGCTCATACACATTGTTTCACACATCACACACAATGTGTCCAAATGTGTGGCTCACACACATTGTGTCACACATATCACACACAATGTGTCCAAATGTGTGGCTCAGTGTCCTGGATTCTTAAAGTTGAGTGGAAACCCATACTTCATGCGAATTGTATTCGCGTGACTTTTTTTTACATCATCAGGTGCCACTTTTGTAGTTTCATTCCGCATTATGAGCGATATTTGGATTTTTAAGAGCACTTGTGGTTTCTGGCAGCAGCACTTTCCTGGATGGTAAAGGCAGCAGAGACAGACATCATCCTCATTAGCATGCAATCAACAAAGGTCATATAAAATTACTGAATAGGATTTATATTTGCACTTTTTGTAAATGTCAGTTGGTATTTTTACATCACCCTCCCCTTCCCACCACCTTATCAAATCAATTTCAGACACTGAGCTGATATATCGAGGGCCACTGATCAAACAAAATCATCAATATATTGTGTCTAGGGTTATGGTATACAGTAAAGAAGTTCGGTCAGAAGTAGCTAATTAATAGTAGGCAATAATTGAACTGATAGGCAACGTGATGCACTATATATGGTTCCTGGAGGTGTTCTAGGAAGAATGAGACTTCGACAATAAAATATTGGAATAATTCGCTGTATGAATAGTGTTGAACGAACAAACCGGACAAGGTAAGTCATACCTAGAATTGTGAGCACTTCGAATAAAATTCGGAATGCAAAGTACGCTGTCGCGTTTTTACAAGCAGTGCGGAAAGAATAGCCTGCTTTCAAAGTTGGCACACACACACACGCACACATGTGAGTGTGACTCCACCATCATTAAAAGGTGTACATACATGTGTATGTGCGCATATCTGCATGCATATGCGCAGTGCATGTGGGCGGGTGTGCGTGTGCGCGCGCGCGCTCGCGTATGTGTGTGGACATATAGAATACCCAAGCAACAAGAGAAAGGCAATATTTGAGCCAGATAATGCATCAGCAGAGGCCGGAGATTGTCAAATTATATACACTGTAACATTATACACCTTAATCCGGCCACCGTTGTGTACAGTTCATGACTTTATTCGCAACCACATACTCTTACAAAGAGACAATGTATTACTAAAGCGCAAATTACACACACACGTACGCCATATCTCGCCATGAGTCATTGACATATCACACGCCCTTACAAACAAATATCACAGAACTGAGACTGGCCACTCGGGGTCTCCAAGCATGCCACTTTGAGGGCGGCCGCGCACGGACCAGCGCTTCCTAGCACGGTACCCTGACGGCCACAACATGGCCCACGCGAGCCCAAGGTGGCCACCGGGCCGCCAGCCGACCCGCCGACGGCTACCAGTCGGGCTGCGGCACCCGGTACGTCATGTTGTCCATGTGGCGGATCTCGAGTGTGGCGCCGAAGTAGCTGACGATGTAGTCGGAACCGTCGGCCGGCCTCACCACGTGCGTGGCGATCAGTATGATGTCCACCAGCTGGCCGATGAACATGAAGCCGAGCGTGCAGAACTTGAACAGGCCCAGGCCCGGGTAGCCCAGGTAGAAGCGGTCCGCGCCGAGCATTCCCAGAAACACGGACAGCAGCAGGGACGTCTCGAACGAGTACCCGTTCCTGGAGCAAGGTGTCGTTGTCCAGCACAGATCTCCGCAAGTTAGTTATTAGGGCGCATCGACTTCATTGGTCATGTAGCACCCACAGACAGATATCCGCAACACCACGGTACGGTTTACAGTACAAAGTCGTAGGAAGTGCTAAACAGCGAAGCCGATGCCGCTGTCTAAAATTGAGCGAAACCGAAACATCAGTCTAAAAATGCACGATGCCAAATCCGAAGCAAACATGCAAAGAAAGGTTTCCCGAGACTGAAGCCGGCTTCAGCGCCATGTCTGTTGTATGTGCTGTGAACAGAGATCTCGTGATGCTGATCTCGATTTCGGCAAACCGAGGAGAAGACTGTGTATTGGCTCCGAACTTGTCCGTGAGCGCTCAGTACACTAAGTACCAAGGCTGCCAACATATCTGCAGGCTGTCACAAACTTTCTACAGCTCGTTATCGTGTCAACATGAGGCCGAAACAATGACCGGCACCTCGCCCTACTTAGCGGTACTGACTACGACAGACATACGGCCAGGCTACGATACTTACGTGTACTTGCAGGGTATGTGTTTTTCGAACGTATTGTTCCCGGACTCCTTGCAGATAATTCCATTGACTGCGGTACAGTTGACTGAAAAAAAACATTGACAAGCCGGTTACTGATCGCTGCGGCGATGGCTACATTACACAGCTGGTTTTTCTTGTTCAGTTGGGCCATCAATTACAAAATACTGCATCAAAATGCAGAACAAACAGTTGTACATTACAAAGCAGGCTGTCTATGTTGAAATACAGTTCGAATGTTGCCATCGCATGAGTATCTTTTGCAGCAACCCTCCCACCCTAAGCAACCAAAATACACCAAAATAGATGAAACAAGAACTTAAGAGATGCACATCACGTGAATCGGAACATTTGCGGCGAGAAAAGCGCGCCGAAAGCGTTTTCTACTTCTTGCGAGAAAAATTGGGCATCAGGCTTTGTAAGGCCCCCTTAAAAATCCTGGCAGCGCCACCGCACAAAACACAATTCAACTTAATTAAACTTGTGTTGTAAAGGACACAGCTAGACACACCATATTCTCATACCTATTGCCTTGCCATCTGGCGTGCATCCAGCTGGCTGTTGTGTTGTGGGATCAATGTTGAGATCCAGGCACAAGTACTGGCCCATTTGCAGCGTGGAAGCGCAGTCTGTTTCATAAACACCTCCGGTAAGATGGATCAGATGAAACAGAATGAGCGCAGTGGATGTCGACAGCGAAGGCCACATCCGGCACATCTGCAAAAATGCATGTTTGTGGACACATAATACCAGCAAAATATATGGCATAGCAACGTCAGTTACGGATAGGCACGGAATACCAGCACGGGCATACAAACGTTAGTTACGGATAGGCAACTCTGCGCTGACGCCTTTGATTTCCGCGACTGCAGCTCGACTACTTTGCCACCTAGTGGCCAGAGTGGAACTACAAATGGAGAAAATACGGCCAAAAGCGTCCGAGCGCGAACATACATGGAAACCGGTCGGGGCCGGCTGAGGTACAGTCACCAAAAATGACCGCTTAGAAGGAGCAACGTGGTGACGGGAATATTGGTAGCATCCCACGGTTGTTGTATCTGAAATAATCATTTTAGACGACATACCGACTAATGCATCCTTCAACAAGGCGACTAGATCGTCAGTGGCGAAGGACATACACCGGGGGCCAACTAAAAAACGACAGCCGATTTTGACAGCTATCTCAGGAAATCCTGGTGCTTTCACTTCCGATTTAACTATTTTGGAACCCAGGGCTTACTTGCCCCCCCCCCACTCATCCGTAACCAACCTGGGCACGCTACTGGCAATATGAGTGGAAATAAAGCACCCAAGAGCGCAAGAATTCTCACCTCACGGACAAACGCCAATATAAACGTGGCAATGTGAGAATGGGCAGTGCAGACCAGCTTTCAATGAGAAAAAAGAACATTTGGAATGGAGGTGGCACTTGCGCCCAATGTTTCTCGCCAATGCACCACTGAACGCTCTTGAACCGCAAGGCAGCTGCCGATGCGGTGGATACTTCACTCGCTTCAGCGTTCCATGGAAATAACGGCACCAACACAGCAGAGTTCCTCACACACACCTCATCCGACGGGCCGACTGTGATAATTCCCCTGCAAGGTAGCGCAGTTACGGTGGTGGCATCGGGGACAATTGGAAATATATCTCCCCAGGACGTTCTTTCCTCCCACGTGGCCTGACGCCACGAATTTCCACCTCAATTGCCACAAACGTTTTCTTTTCAGATCATCCTGACTGTGCCACTGCCTTCTCGCAATACGCTCTACATAAATTTACGATTTCGTTTTCACACACAAGGCATGGCGTGCACCTGTCCCCACGCGGACTCAATCTCGCAAGGACTCTGTTCAACGAGCGTCTACGATAGCCTAACTTTCACAACTTCCCATTCCATAGCTTTGTTTACCTCATCAGGCGCCCCGCGGAGGAGGCTAAATCACAAAATAACGTGTATTCGAACACAAACGAACACATTTTCGCCTTACTCAAACATACTTCGTTAACTTCAGCACCTCGCCGAGCCACTGTTCCTTTCCAGCTGAGAGAGCCGGCGAAATGTGGTCTCGTCACAAGTTCGCCGGAACTTCCTATCCAGGAGTAGCTTATCCACGACACGGTATTTAGACTTCATGATGCATTGACCATATCATGCAACTGGCTTCGATGAATCGACATTATATTGCTTCCCTTCTATCTGATTCAGCTTTGAGAAAAAAAACTTCAATCAAGTGAAAATAGCCAAACCATTGACACACGGTACTTTTCGAGTATCATACAAGTCCACGAAGGTTTAGTTAAGTATCGCTTTAATGTTCGGATGCGTAAAGCAGCTGTATGGAAGTCCAGACGTCCGTGCATAAATAAAAAATATATGCGCATATATATGTGTGTATATATATATATATATATATATATATATATATATATATATATATATATATATATATATATATATATATATGCGCTTTTTGCCATCACCCTCATCCCCTCCGCCCTACCCAAAAAATATATGCGTATATATATGTATATATATATGCGCTTTTGCCATCACCTTCATCCCCTCCGCTCTACCAAAAAATACATGCGTATATATATGTGTATATATATATATATATATATATATATATATATATATATATATATATATATATACAAGGTAAGCACCTTCCAATTTTGAACTGATCAATGTCAAAATGACACTTGCCCCTTCTCCAGCTCTTGAAAAGCTTCCATCCCCTGGTGAATGGTGCAGCCACTGCTTGCTTGGAGGTTAGCAAGGGCCCTCAAGTGGTTTTGATGGCAAAGTATCTCTTGGGCACATTTTGGAGACCCTGAAAACACAAGGTGGCTGAAAACAATTTTACAATTACAAGAGAGAAAGAGTGACATATTCCCCCAAAATATGTCACCCCATCTGAAGAAAATCATGGCTACACCTCCAAGGCTCATTTGGTCCTTGGAGTCTCTCCCATGGCTTAGGAGTATGCCACCCAACCCAGGGACATTCTCCACCAGTTGTGACTCCTTCCCATAAACTCCGGCACTCTTATCCCATGCAGAGGGCCTCTCAACCGAAGCACAGAGGACCTTCTTGCTACATAGTCAATTTCACTACCTAAAACATCCCAGCACCATTGCTTTACATCCACAGCAGACCACACAATGCCAACATTTTGCTGACATGCATTGCAGTCCTGGGGAACTTTTTGAACAATCAAGTTCTTTGTCTAGTTATTAATAGAGGCCAATGCATTGCTACCAGATGTTGCTACCAAATGATTGAAATTCCTTGTTACCTTCAGACAAAGTAACAAAGCTGTTTTAAAAAGGCTACTTTAAAATGTATATGAAAGTATAATTTCATGCAAATTTGTGTTCTGATGTGCTTCATGAATTCTTGGAATTTTGTTTCCAATACAATTATTATGAAAGTGATTATGGCAATGTGACCATTAATTTCTTCTGCAAGTTGTAGCTGAGGGATGCATCAACTGCATAGGTCACATAGCTTCCTTTGCAAATGCTTACTTTTCAGTTGCCAAGCAAAATGCACCAAACAAAAATGGGCTCGGAGGTAGGAAGCATAACATAGAAAATAATGCTTTAAAAAAGTAGCATAATCAGCCTCCCTTTAAACAAAAATACACCCAAAATTGAACAAAATGTTAGACAGTCCATAAGAATTTTCTGAAAAAAAACATAATGAAACCTAACAAACTGTGAACAGAAAAATTGTATGAAGCATTTTTTCTCAAAACCTTCTAACTTAAAAATCATAAACTAATCTAACCTAACCAAATCTAACCCCTTTGTTTCTTTATAGGACTAAAATGTGCATAAACTTGTCTCATCAACACCTTAAAGCATAATAATACCATACTTTTCAGCAGCATGGGTGAGAAAACCTGAATATTTTCTTAATTGTGCTACAGATAACCACATTTTTTATGGTATTCTTAATGTTATTATTTCATTGCTGACAAAGACATGCAGGGCACATCAAACGTTTAACAATGAACTGACAAAGCACATTACAATTTTCTGTATTATTGTCTTAAAAGGTGTTTTTTGTGGAATTTTTCTTCAGAATACCATGTATATGAATGGGCACCAAATGACCCTGTAGTCGGCATGCCCTTAAACCCAAATAATCAATCAAAACCATGTATAGGAAGGTGATTAAGATGATGGACCACTTATTTTCTGGCAAATGAAAATAAAAAAAATTACAAATTTTAGAAACATTTTCCAGCTAAAAAAACCTAAACTAACCTAACAAAACCTAACCCATTTGTTTGCTTTATGGAGGCAAATGCATGTAAAAACTTTTATTTTTACCACCTTAAAGTGCGATATTACCAGGAAGTTTGAAAAAATCACAGAAATTTTCCCCCAAAATTGATTTTTTTTCTCAAAAGCAGCTGAGGTTAGGTTAGGTTAGGCTGGGGGTAAAAAGGCATTTTGGGAATGTTGGAATCTTCTTTCGGAATAAGATGTTTATGAACGTGATTCAGAAGATGTGACCATTAGTTTTGGGGGCTCATGCCTACATTTCAATTTGAACGATGACATCATAGTCACGTTAGTATGGTGTCATGACGTCATAGGTACGGCACCGAGGCTTCGATTGGCTAACGCTACAAACAGTACACATACCTTTATGGGATGGTCGAAGTAGCTTAATCTAACCTAACCTAACCTATTATAATAAAATATACTCTAATATAAAGCAATGTAAACTAATATAACTAATATATTACAATCTAAAAACACAACCCTACTAACAATTGGCTAAGCTACAAACTGTTCACGTATCTTAATGAGATGGGTCCGGCTGTGGGCTGCTGCCAATGCCTATCCTGCTGCAACTGAAAAGGCTTGGCACACTTGGGCAGATCACCCTGACCAGAAGAACTTTGTGGGGTCTAAAAAAATTAACTTGCTTCGTTGTTGCAATAATAAAGTTGAAAGATATAGTCTACAAATAGTCGGCTTGCTGCGTCCCAACTTTTCTCAAAACCTCTAAGTAATATGAGAATGAATAATTAAATAGGAAAACCTAACCCAATCTAACCTAATATAATAAAATATACTCTAATCTAAACTAATCTAAACTAATATAAAATAATATAAACTAATATATTATAATATAAAAACAAAACGTACTATATATCATGACGTCATCCGTCACAACCCGATCAGTTGTGCAATTTCCATCAGCATTCTTGTGGAGTAATAGTGGTATGTGATTTGTGTGATAAAGAGGAGGAAAAGAAGGATTTTCAATGTGAAGAAGTGTTAAATCAACTGCATGGAGTGTTGAATGTCCCTTTCATCACATCTGAGAAGCACCAGGTGAGGGATGGATAAATTATCACACACAAAACAGCAGTGTGGCATGGAGTTATGTTATGTTGCATTTTAATTAAAATGTTTTTAACATTTCCTTTCATGCAATGTTACCTAGCTCAAGCCCCTGTTTGGCATTATTTTGCTCTCAACCTGAAAAGTAAACAATTGCACAGAAAATAAGTGGTCCCATCATCTTTGTCACCTTCACAAACATGGTGTTCCAAAGAAAATTCCGAAAAATCAAAAACACCCTTTAAGAAAAATTTACCCATTTTTTATGCTTAATGGTTCTGCTTCAAAGACATCATCAGTTACTTTTCACATTTCACTATTTAAGACGCATTACTCGCATCTACAAATTGCACGGACTAACGCTTCACAGTTCACACAGCTTCAATTATTTCCATCAGGGTGAGTAAAGGAGAACAATATTCACGCATTATACCAAAGGACCTTCGACCTTGCCTCAACCTGTTATTATTATTTTAACTGCGATTGTATGTGCTAGTGCGGTGGTGTTTGAATGTAAAGCGTAACTTTGAGCTCCAATTAATTAAAGCAAGGTTACTAATTAAACACGGACGATGGACAATCATGAAATCAAGTATAATATTGTAAGGATTTGATCAATGGTGTAACGAACGGCAGAATTAAAGGAGCAAAAGGATTTAAGCATCATATGAAGCTTGAAATTGCAGAGCGGCATTATCTTGTAAATTATGTGCATTCATAAATTAGGAGAAGTATAGCAACACCTGCTAGCTGCTTCCACACCACTAGTGTACACAACATTTCAGAGATGTCGCTGAAGCACACTTGCTGTGACTGGTGCCACATCATCATGATCCAGTCTGGTGCATTTGCATATAAGATTCTGTCGATGGTAGTTTAAATCTCCATTTGTTTGTATTTTGTTTGTTTTATTACATAACGATTATCTTTGAAATGACTTCAAACATATTTCAAGATTAATTGGTCCACATGGGTCACGTGACCATCCAGTCGCTTTCGCCGTTCGGTCTTTACGGCGAACCGGGTCATCAATGATGAGTGCTCCAAACCAGTCCCAGTTAGTTTATAAGGGAATCTGCAAACAGGTATGATAATCTGCTGAAATGATGTACCATGAGAAAATGTATTTCAATGCACACTCGATGTCTTGGTTGCGTATTTGAGGCATACGCGTCCGTATTGTCCCAAGAAGGCTGTGTGGACGGGCTGATGCTGCCCATCAGAACAGCTGATCAATTTGGTAATATCCCCACATTCATTTAGTTATATCTGCTATTTGCTCCTTTAGTTATTACAAATTGCCACATTGTCATGAGTTGTGTCGTGTACAGAATGTTTAATTCATTGGAAAGCTTTCTGGATTGTCAATACCAACAGTGTTTCAAGCATATCAATATCCATATTGCTACGAAAAGAAGCCACCAACAGTTAACAATTACTATCAACTGCACCAAAGATATTTCTGTTCACCAAATGGGTTGTTTGTTCTGTTCTGGGGGCAATTTATAATGAGTGTCTTTTTTCTATTCCAATTCAAATTGTACTGTTTCTGAGCATGTCTTGAAATCCAGCAATGATATCCTAGGAGGTAGGCACCTACCTTAGTCTGGAATTTGCAAGCTACAAGAGTTTCAGATATGCAATGGGAGGGAGGGAACTGGATGTTATTGAAGAGGAAAGAGACTTAGGTGTGTTGGTTTCAAAAGACACTAAAGCAGAAAAGCAATGTGTATCAGCTAGGACAGGGCACTCAGAATGCTCGGACTCATTAATTGGAGTGTGAGATATAAGTGCAAGAAAGTGATGAAAAAACTACTTGGCATATGTGCAACCCCACTTGGAATATTCTCTACAAGCATGGAGCCCCTACCTAGAAAAAAATACAGATGTCGGAAAGAGTGCAGCGCAAAGCCACTAGACTCATCAGTGGAATAGGTAACTTAGAATATGGAGAAAGGCTTGTGGCATTAGTACTCACTCAAGTATAGGAGATTAAGGTGGGACATGATTGAGATGTACAAAATTGTTAAAAGACTAAATCAGGTCAATTTGAATGATGCTCTTCAGTTTAGAGTATCACATAGGGGTCATCAATTTATGTTAGACAAGTTGAGGTGTAGAACAGTTAAACAACAACAGGTCTTCAGTCAAAGGGTTTTTGATGAGTGGAATGAGCTGCCTGCTGATGTGGAGAGTTCCTCATTGAATGTATTTAAAAGTAGGTGGGCAAATTTTTAGGCAGGAAAATATTGTTATTGAGTTCTAATTGGTGATGGATGGGGTGATATTTATGCTAAGTAAGTGTGCATGGCACAGACCCCTTTAAGCAGGCATGGATGCAGTTTGAAAATTAATGGTAAGGCTACCACATGTGTTAAAAGGGATCAAGGGAATAAGGCTGGATATCTATGGTAGATAGGCATTCATAGGTGTGTGGGGTGTTGGTGGATGGTTTCTTTAGGATGTGGTGATGGTTGGGGCAAGTCTTTTTACCAGGCATATGGTATCTTCCATTTACAGACTTAACTGGATGGGCCCTTGTGGCTCTTATTAAGTATAAACACTATGACTTTAAGAATACTGAATGTATGTATATCCAATGTTCCACGCATACCTGCTGCCTTCAGATCCTATCCAGTATCAGAATAGGCTGTCAATGCATTGCTTACTCAATGTCAATATCCAGTACAACTTATACACAAGACGTTACAAAATTGATCTTTACATCTGCAATGTACCAGTACCTAGGGTATGTCCTAAATATTCCCCAGACTGCAAAGTATTGCACTTTCCACTACATTTCATCAGAAGGGGTGGATGGCCAGCAGTGCTGTGATTTGTGTGGGAGAGCTGATAATTAACTGATGCTTCACACATAAAAAAAAATCACATGGAGAAAATCAAAACAGCAAAAATGAACAGTGTGTCATATTTGTATCAGTTGATAACTTCTAATTTTGTTTACCATGCAAAAAAATCCCTTGCTGCCAAATTATGTTAAATCTCCTGTTCAGGTACCCACACTCCCAGTCAGGCTGGCTGTTGGTATGGCAGCTGCTTAATTCTGGAGTTTGAGCTTTTCTCAGAGCACATGTGCAAGGCATCTCACTGGGACTTTCCATTGACAAAATTTATAATTCAGTGAGGGCTGGGGAAAATATAGCCAATAGAAGTAAATTTAATGGTTGTAAAAATGGAGGCAGAATAATGCTCTACTCCCACTGGCCTAAATCTCAAGCATACCTTTTAAAAAATTGTATTGACCAAGTTATGATGTTGCTTGATTGGTTATGTGATTAGACAGTCAAGCTTGTGTTAAGTTCATACACTTTTCAGGATATCTTGTCCAAATATCTTTCAGGTATTTGTTTATGTTTTCACCAATAGCTTTGTCATCATAGTCTTTCAGCTTTGGGAGATGGCAGGGTGGGTTTTAAAGCACTTCTTCAGAGAATTCATCTCTCAAAACTTTTTTTTCACTCTAACTAAGCCCTAAACACCTCAAACATAGTTTTTTTTTCTGAGCATGCACATTTGGCTCCAAATCTGAAGCATACCAATTCTTCAATCTTATTATTCTTAAATTAAGTTTGAAGCTGAAGCCTTTGAATTGAAATTACAAGAATAGATGATCTTTCAGAAATGTTTAAAGTTTTGCATAAATAACCAGCAGGAATTTGACAGCAGGTTTCTGCTTGCTGAATTCCTGAACTTCGTACTACTAACATGGGAGTGAAATATATAGTACACTAAATCCTTGACCTGTCAAAGGACATGACCATAAAATACCATGCATGGCCATGCACCTTCACTGTGGATAGAAGACAGAATTGGGCAATCACATACAAAAAGCCAGATGGAGGAAATTGTGCCTTGCTATGGGTGGTATCACCGAATTCCAGCTTTGTAGAAAATATTGTGATGTTTCTTCTGCATAGTCTTGTAATCCTATGATACCTAGTAAAAAGGGCCTTGTGTGCCATGCTGACATTGTTGCTTCTGCAACTGTTGCTCAGCAAGTCATGGTGCATCTCTCTTATGTGCATCTGATTCCTGCCTATGCCTAAATATATGTTTGCATGCAGCATAGGACTGCGCAGTTTATTAACAGTTTGTATATTCATTGACCATACCATATAAACTGCACTTCAGCTTTGCATGAAATAAATAATGAATAAACACAACTACATATAAACATTGGAATCTATTATATTTGCACAGATCCCTAAGCATAGTGAATATGAACATCCTGAATGATCAAATATCTTCAAATCCCAGTGTAATTATCTGGCAAAACACACCAGTCTTCCTAGTTTTGGCTTCTCAGAAAGATGTACTCATCTTCATGGCTTGATCAGACATGGAAATCTGAGACAGGAGTATCTAGATCAGTATGGAAATTGTGGCATGAAATCACTCCACATGTGCCATTTTTGTAGTGAAGAGGAATGGAAAATTAGTTATGAAAATTGGAGGTGGGAGTGGAAAATTAATTCGTGCTTGGTGTCACTCCACCCAGATCAGGCAATTTTGGCATGTTACCACATGTAATTTGCAGTAAGCTAACCTATCCCATTCTGCCTATGGACTACAGCACCATAAAATCAAGCAGTGTGCAGGCATAAAAGAGCCACAGGAACCAGTCAGGTTGAATGAAATAAAGGGAAATACTGATAAGAATTAGAGAGGTAAACCCCCAATGAATGTTATATTCTGGGTTCTAAACAAAATATCCACAGCATTGTGTTGCCATGCAGATCCTCTTCAGCACCACCTGCCTGAAGGCTATGTCTGAATCCACTGTTGAGTGTACCTGTTACTAACACAGCTCCACATTTATTAGTATGATCTCAGACACACATCAATCCCACCTCATTCAGCCCAAGTCCTACTGCTATGCTCTGCAAGTAGGATTCAAAAATAAGATTTTTGAACCAAATTCATTTTTCAACCTAGTTCTGAGGAAACTATCAACCATTCATCTCGCCTGTCGCCAGGTTCTCTCCGGTGATGCCATCTCACCATCTCGCCTGCTGCCAGGTTCTCTCCAGTGATGCCATCACCATCTCGCCTGTCGCCAGGTTCTCTCCGGTGATGCCATCACCATCTCGCCTGTCGCCAGGTTCTCTTCGGTGTTGCCATCACCATCTCGCCTGTCGCCAGGCTCTCTCCGGTGTTGCCATCACCATCTCGCCTGTCGCCAGGTTCTCTCCGGTGATGCCATCACCATCCGGAGCCAGCCGCGAGGCGGCCGGCCCAAGGAGCGCCAGCTGAATCTCAGCAATGTGACTGCGCCGCGGCCGGCGCGGCGCGGCGCCGGAAACGCCGACGCCACGCCCGACGAGCCGTGCGCCTGGGCCAGCCGCGAATTTCTCCGAAAGAAGCTGGTCGGCAAGGAGGTGCTCTTCACCGTAGAGACGTCCACGGCCACCGGCCGCGAGTACGGATATGTGTACCTTGGCGCCGGTGAGTGTGGCACATTGGCGTCGGTGGGTGCACCAGTGGGAAGGGTTGAATGCATGCAGGTATGTGTTCTAGTGGCTCCTGGGTACAAAGGTTACCGACAGGTGTGCAAGTGATGGGGTTACATGGGGTGCCAATAGGTATAACAGTAGGAATGGTACTGAATGTACCTATCATATGTGTACTGGAGTACTGATGAGTCGGTCGCATGGCGACCTAAGTTTTGCTCGGGATTAGTGAGGAACACACTGCTCCACTGTGAGCTTTACGAGGCTGGTATGGACTGTCCTTGGTGGGTATGCTGGGCAAGACAAGTCTGATGACACTATTTGTGGTATTAAAGTAACTGTAGGTTATTTTAGTCTGATGATCAGGACTTTGAAATATGAACTTCACGCCGCCTGTCATCTCCCGTCCCTTGTTATATGAGTAATGCAGATGGATAGTGGGGATTCAGGTCGCGGGAAAGGTAACACTTGCCGGTTCCATATTCGGGTATGTGTTGTCCAGCGGTCGATTATGATATTATTATGTGTTGTCGATTTTAGCTCGTAGAATTGTGACACTGGCAAGTGGAACGCGATGCAGAGGAGCCTTGCTAACCCCTTGAAGTGCACTCGCTTTCTTCAATGCTTATTTGGGCTCCGGTAAGGTGGATGTTCTGTTGCTGTACAGCTTTGGGCTGATCGGCCACGTTTTCCCCATCATTAACATAGCGGGCGCTAAATGTCATTGGCATCACACAGAACTCTGGTGCCAGATGCGTCGTGTGGAAATCCATTTGAAGCTCGTTAGCCCCAATAGATGTACTGATAGCTCGGATTTCTGATACGAAAATGATAGCGGCTAAATGTTTTAGTGTGTTCTCTTGCTGTGAAGCTCATGGAGAGTGAGGACAAAACTGGGACGAGTGAATTGTCATGTATATACGAAAGAAAATCACGTGCGCGATGCTGATGTTTGCGGGGTTTAAGGAGCACTTCAGCAGGTAATATATGTTGCAAGAGCACATGAGCGACCAGACCCGATCGTAACGCTTCTGAAGCCTTAAATATGTGCTGCGATATTTTGTTCCAATATTGTATCTGAAGTAGACCCATTCTCCACTAAGACCGACACATTTCTCGCTCTCGTACGATGAGGGGTGGGTCCACAAGTTGCTGTCGACGATGCTATGGTGGCTAATCCAATGTCTGCAGCCCACAACCCCATAACCGGCTACTTGCCCTCGCTCGATCAGCGCCGGCGATGGCCTCTCATACCGGTGTAATGGTGGAATGATAACTAATGTGTCATTGCTTCATCGTCATCATTGGGAATCGTGTCATTTCATCATCATTGAGAATCGTGTCGTTTCATCGTCATTGAAAATATCGTGTCATTTCATCGTCATTGAAAATATCGTGCCATTTCATCGTTATTTCAAATCTTGCTATTTCATCGTTATTGGGAATCGTATCGTGTCATAGTCATTGGGAATGGTGTCATTTCATCGTCATTGGGAATCGTGTCATGTCATTGGGAATGACGTCATTACAGCGTCATTGGAAATCGTGTCATGTCATCGTCATTGGGAGTGACGTCATTTCAGCGTCATTGATAATCGTGTCATGTCATCGTCATTTGAAATCGTGTAATTTCATCGTCATTGGGAATCGTGCTATTTCATGGTCATTTGGAATCGGGTCATTTCATGGTCATTGGGAATCGTGCTATTTCATAGTCATTTGGAATCGTGTCATTTCAGCGTCACTGGGAATCGTGCCATTTCATCGTCATTGGGAATCGTGCCATTTCGTCGTCAATGGGAATCGTAAGATGAGCGTTAAATGACCAAACCTGGTCGATACGCCCTAAAACTCAATTAATTAACACATAAGCAAACAAGGGAATCGTAAGTGTGTGCCGGTATCAGTTTGGCCGTTGTCACCGCTACCGTTATGGTCGCCACGTGGCCAGTCGCACGCAATGTGACGCCCTGCCGTGGTGCGATGCTGTGCTACATTGCCACGGGGTCAGTATCGATGCCATCTGGTGGCGACCGCGCTGGATCAAGTTGTTGCTGTCCGCCGGCAGATATCGCCAGCGGCGAGAACGTGGTGGAGACGCTGGTGTCGGAGGGCATGGTGCAGGTGCGGCGCGACAACCTGCGCGAGTCTGCCGCCAAGCTGATCGAGCTCGAGGACACAGCCAAGGCGCAGGGCAAGGGCAAGTGGGCGGCCGACGCGTCTGTGAGTGCCGCATGTCCCCCCTCCCCCTGGCGGGCGACAGTGTGTGCACGGATGTGGGTCGACACCCAGTGCCGCAGACATGATGTCAGTGCTGTCAATGGCTGCTGTGTTCATTGCCACATGTTCCAGCCCACCATCATTATTTTTTGTTGTGGAGCTTCGGCAGTAGTGAGGCCAGTCGTGTTGAATCCGCGAGCTTTTTGAACAGTTGTTTATATTGGTGGGAAGGAACCAACGTTCGCGACAAATTGCGGTTAATAACTTCTGTCGCGGTGTTTAGCTGTACGCTAGCTGCAAGACCGACTCAGTCGATGTGCCCCTGAACCCCAATAGCTGTGCGCTAAGTTTGCATGCGGTACCACACTCACGCAACATATGATGCCATACATATCACCTGAAGGAAATGGGAGGCATAACATACGACAAGGGAGACCGGAAGAAGGCCTGTTTTTAATGTCACACAGTGATTAAATCACATGTTCTGCAGTATGGTTTGATGCCTATACTGGGTGTCGTTTCCTGTTGGATATACTATATGTGGCATGCTGATTATGAGCGAAGGCGAGGCGCGAGCAAAGTTGCTCCCTGTGTGTAGGCTAGGCTTTCTGATGGGATTGTATTGCCTTATGTGTTGTATGTTATATTGTGAGCCGACCACCTGCTGTGGTGTGGCTCCGTCTCCCCGGGTGAGCCGACCACCTGCTGTGATGTGGCTCCGTCTCCCCGGGTGAGCCGACCACCTGCTGTGGTGTGGCTCCGTCTCCCCGGGTGAGCCGACCACCTGCTGTGGTGTGGCTCCGCCTCCCGGGTGAGCCGACCACTGCTGTGGTGGTCTCCCGGGTGAGCCACCACCTGCTGTGTGGCGTTTAGCCACACCTGCTGTTTGGCTCCTTCCGGGTGAGCGCTTTTGCTCCCTCTCCCCGGGGCGACCACCTGCTGTGGTGTGGCTCCGTCCCCGGGTGAGCCGACCACCTGCTGTGATGTGGCTCCGTCTCCCCGGGTGAGCCGACCACCTGCTGTGGTGTGGCTCCGTCTCTCCGGGTGAGCCGACCACCTGCTGTGGTGTGGCTCCGTCTCCCCGGGTGAGCCGACCACCTGCTGTGATGTGGCTCCGTCTCCCCGGGTGAGCCGACCACCTGCTGTGGTGTGGCTCCGTCTCTCCGGGTGAGCCGACCACCTGCTGTGATGTGGCTCCGTCTCCCCGGGTGAGCCGACCACCTGCTGTGGTGTGGCTCCGTCTCCCCGGGTGTGCCGACCACCTGCTGTGGTGTGGCTCCGTCTCTCCGGGTGAGCCGACCACCTGCTGTGGTGTGGCTCCGCCTCCCCGGGTGAGCCGACCACCTGCTGTGGTGTAGATCCGCCTCCCCGAATGAACTGACCACGTGCTGCGAGGCGACCACTGATGTCTCTCCCGCCGTGCAGTCGCAGGTGCGCGACATCATCTGGTCGGTGGACAACCCGCGCGTGCTGGTGGAGAAGTTCGGCGGCAAACCGGTGCCGGCCGTGATCGAGCACGTGCGTGACGGCTCGACACTTCGCGCCTTCCTGCTGCCCGACATGTACCACGTGACTGTGATGCTGTCGGGCGTGCGGTCGCCGACCGTCCGGCTCGGCTCGGATGGTGGGTGTCGGCGGCGGGTGTGGGTGTCGGGTCGGGCGGCTGACGGTGCCTGGTCGACGAGTAGTGTAACGTAGTCGACTCATTTGATAACGTTCCGTCGCGGTCGGGTGTGCCGCTCGACGTGGCCTGGGAGGTGAATGCGGCCGCTTTCTGTCGTGTAGTTCCGGTGGGATCCTTTGGCCGACCGATCGAAGCTGTAGGACTTTGTTGTTGTCGATCGCGTATCCATCGTTGCCTTAACGTCGGGCGGTGAGTCTGCTTCCTGGCTAGGCCAGTCGCAGGGCACTGATCTGGGTCACGTTAAGTTAGTCGCAGGACACTGGTCCGAGCCATGTTAGGATAGTCGCAGGACACTGATCTGGGCCACGTTAGGCTAGTCATCAAGCACTGATCTGGGCCACGTTCGCCTAGTCGCATGGCACTGATCTGGGTCACGTTAAGTTAGTCGCAGGGCACTGATCTGAGCCATGTTAGGATAGTCGCAGGACACTGATCTGGGCCACGTTCGCCTAGTCGCAGGGCACTGATCTGAGCCACGTTAGGCTAGTCACCAAGCACTGATCTGAGCCATGTTCGGCTAGTCACAGGGCACTGATCTGATCCACGTTTGGCCAGTCGCAGGGCACTGATCTGAGCTACGTTCGGCTAGTCGCAGGGCACTGATCTGAACCTGCCACGTCGGCAGGTAAGCCGGACCCGGCGCTGGCGGAGCCCTTCTGCGAGGAGGCGCGCTTCTTTGTGGAGTCGCGGCTGCTGCAGCGCGACGTACAGATCGTGCTGGAGTCGGTCAACAACGCGAACTACATCGGCAGCGTCCTCCACCCGGTGCGTGTTCTCCCGTACGGCGTACTGGCAGTGTGCCACACTGCCTGCCGTGTGATGTTCTGCCAGCGTGCGTGTGCTTCCGCGCGGTGTCCTTGCTGTGTATGTGTTCCAGTGACATGTGGACATGATTATTCGCGCCGCCCAACCTGTCTTCGCCCAAACAATCATCTACGCCCTTGTGCACTGCTGTGTTCCAGACAAGAGCTGCGCAAATGTCAAACAGTAAAGTTTACCATTTCTGGTGTACAATTACATGCGCATGAAACGCAGCAATTACATGGTCGGTATGCTATCAGTTTAATGGAGCACATTTATACATTCAGTTGTTTTGTTTGGGCGCGCAGGCCACTAACGAAGAAGCTATGACGATGCAGTCCGCCTGGTAGGAACATAGACTGCTTCCGCGGTCGACTGCCTGTGTCGGCCGATGTTCCTGCACGTGCTGTTTGGTCTGCTTTCAGAACGGCAACATCGCCGAACTGCTGCTGCGTGAAGGGTTCGCGCGCTGCGTGGACTGGTCGATCGCGCACGCTCAGTGCGGCGTGGAGGCGCTGCGCGGCGCCGAGCGGGTGGCCAAGGAGAAGAGGCTGCGGATATGGAAGGATTACAAGCCGTCGGCCGTCACTGTACGTCTGGCGTTGATGCGATACGGTGTGGAAACGATGGCGGTAGTGCTGCGTGATGTGCCGTCCAGCTATTGTTGCCGTTGTCCGACGGGTGCTCAGGGATTGTTCTCCGGTGCGTTCGTTGGGATTTTGGCCTGTCCAGTTCAACCATTTCGAAATATTTGCAGCAGTTCAGGTCCTAGTGCGTTCACTCGGATTAGAAGCCCTTTGAAGGTTGATATTGACAACTTCCATCACAGTGTTTCCACTCAAGTGCATCTTTGTCAAGCGAAAGTCCTGTAGCGGTACTAGCCACGTCGTATGACACGGCGCACCGTCCATGTAGATGTCTCGACATTTCTCCCAGCTGTCGTGAGGGGCAGTTGTGGTCATGTCTATGGTCATCTCTGTGGACAATGGAATGGCGTGCGATTCTGCGTTCGCATTGTGGGAGACAGGGTGCTGTCGATGGGAGGGAGGGGGATGGAGGCTAAGCCAATGTTTAAGGGGATCAGATGCTGGTGAAGACAGCTTTCAATTTGAAAATAAGAAAATTGGCTTCACGAAAAGTGCCGCATATGCGTCTCACACAGCTGCGTCACTGGAATCCCATAGCCAGCCGCGTGCCCGTGGTCGTTCAGCGCGCTTCTCTAACTAGGTATGTTCTCTTCCCTTTTGTCACCTCTGTGTTGGTTGCGTCCGTGTCCGCTGCGTACGGATATGCGCAGCGGGCAGACTGCCGGGTGCACAGGGCCCTGGCCTATGCCTGTTCAGCGTTGATAGTGTCCACCTTCTCCGTCTGCAGAGTTCCGTCAAGGACAAGGACCTGCACGGCAAGGTGCTTGAGGTGGTGAACGCCGACGCGTTGGTGGTACGGCTGGCTGATAATACCTCCAAAAAGTTCTTCCTGTCGTCGGTGCGCTCGCCGCGACTGGAGGCCAAGGACGGCGAGCAGATCCAGCGGCCGAAGAAGATACGGCCGCTCTACGACATCCCGTTCTTGTACGAGGCGCGAGAGTTCCTGCGCCGCAAGGTGATCGGCCAGAAGGTGCACCTGCACGTGGACTACGTGCAGCAGGCGTCCGACACATTCCCCGAGAAGACGTGCTGCACCGTCAAGCTGGGCGGCGTCAACGTGGCCGAGGCGCTGGTCGCCAAGGGTCTGGCCACGGTGGTGCGGTACCGGCAGGACGAGGAGCGGCGCAGCTCCCAGTACGACGCGCTGCTCGCCGCCGAAATGAAGGCGCAGAAGAGCAGCAACGGCATGTGGGGCAAAAAGGAGAACACCACCGTCAAAGTGCAGGACTGCGCCGGCGACGTGCAGAAGTCGAAGCAGTTCCTGCCGTTCCTGACGCGCGTCGGCAAGGCCGACGGCATCGTCGAGTTCGTGGCGAGCGGCTCGCGCATGCGCATCTACGTGGCGCGCGAGACGTGTCTGATCACGTTCCTGCTGGCGGGCGTGTCGTGTCCGCGCGGCGCGCGCCCGGCGCCAGGCGGCGGCGTCACCGAGGCCGAGCCGCACGGCGAGGAGGCGGCCACGTTCACGCGCGAGATGTGTCTCCAGCGCGAGGTGCAGATCGAGGTGGACACCATGGACAAGGGTGGCAACTTCATCGGCTGGCTGCACGTGGACAACAAGAATGTGGCCGTCGAGCTGGTGGCCGCCGGCCTGTCGTCGATGCACTTCTCGGCCGAGAACAGCAAACACTACACGGCCATCCAGCGCGCCGAGGAGCAGGCCAGGGCCGCCAAGAAGGGCATCTGGAAGAATTACGTGGAGAAGGTGCCCGTAGCGAGCGAGCCGGCGGCCGAGGCCGAGTCGACCGAGCGCAAGGAGCACTACCGGGCCGTCGTCATCACGGAGGTGGCCGACGAGTGCCGCTTCTTCGCGCAGAACGTCGACAAGGGCCAGGAGCTGGAGACGATGATGGAGAAGCTGCGCGCCGAACTCACTGCCAACCCGCCACTGGCCGGCGCGTACCGACCAAAGCGAGGTAAACAAGTGTAGCGTGGCCCCAACAACCACTGCAATGCTGGAGCGTGGTTATCGCTTCTAAAACGGTTGCTGAGTCACTACATTCGCGTGTTGGATATGTATGTTATGGAGTTTCTCAGAGGTCCACGGAACCAGGAAAGCTCACGAAACTAGAGTATAACCACACATACAAAGCAGACTGGTTCCCTTATTTACAGTTGATAGGTGCACATGCGCCAGCGTCGCCCGTCGTATTACCACTGCATCCCAGTGTACAAACTCACCGCCAGTACAGTATGGGATGTGATCAAAATGCTTGTGATTATTACATGCATGGTGTCAAACACTTGAAACATAACCTACCAGTAGCCTGTTTCATAAACGTTTTTACTACTTACTACTCTGACATAAGTTTTAATTTACTACTTACTACTTCACTCTGTTTCATAACAAAGTTGTACATTGTAAACAAGTCGTAAGTTTTCGTCAGTAGTAAATGCGTCGAGTTGGATACGTGCGTCGCATTTGTCACGATGCAAACAAACAAGTTGCCATCAGGACTTCCTGAAAACATGATATTGACGTATTTTCTGTCATTGTAGGTACAAAATTGTTGAAAAATACATGCATAAATCGTAATATTTTAAACAATGTAAAAGCAAATGTAACTATACGGATTTTTTTTTTTAATGTAGGCTAAAGGACAGTTTCAGCTCGGATCAATGAAGCAAACGAGAGCAAGCGTGAACATCAATGGCTAATTGCTATTTGCAGGCACCTTTTTTACTTGCTTGTGCAGAAAAAAATATCCCGGGGAGCTCAACACGAAAAAGCGTGTCATCCTGTTCACAAGTGGGTAGATTAGAGGCGGTGGTGGGTGGGGGGAGCGGGAGTGAAATGGGCGCAGGCCCCTGTTTTTGCGGGGGAGTGGGTCTATACTGTCTGGAAAACTTGTTGAACAGGAGATAGGTCTTCATTTACAAAGTCCTGAAGATATATATATATATATATATATATATATATATATATATATATATATATATATATATATATATATCCAAGGGGTCCCCAGACGTCCGTGGAGCGCACCCAAAGACCAATAATGCTTCGTGCCACGTTTTGGAAAGGATTATGCAGCTTGAACCGGTACTACCGAAGATAACCATACAAATAAAGTATGGGCTGTATCCCAATCAACTGACAAAGCAACCAGACATGCTAGCATCCGTTCTACTTGCAATTTGCTCTGGTATCAATAGTAGTGCTCCTTGTTGCACACAGAAGGGAATGCGGCCTTCATTATTGAAGCCAAATTACCGTCGCCAACGAATAGCATCACGAAAATATTCCCTCAGCTCACGTCAAACACCGCCTGGGTTGTTGACATCCCGTTAGAACGTGAATCAGACAGATACTGATATTGACAACGCCGTTAATTCTTGGACATTCCACCTACTTTACATTGACTCAGGCACCCACAGCGCACCACTTCAACGGCTGGACCACTTCCACCTGTTCATCTTCACTGTAACTGACTGTGACTGCGGTAACTGCAAGAAAGTGCGCGAGCGGGGAAAAAACGAGCGTTGCGCGTGACCGCTGCGACATGGGCGCTAACTGATTGTTGAACATCAGCTGATCGACTGAGTGAAATAGCCGCATCAAACTTCCTCAAGGCCACTTGGACCAGGGGTGGATACAGGGGACACTTGGAGCAAGTGCCCCCACCCATGGCGTCTTTCCGGACGGGAAAGCGTCCCGTACCCTCAACGGATTAATCTGCCAAAGGTACCTCTTTCAGAGGAAAAGGGGTCCTTTTGAGACGAAAAGGCGCCACTCAGTATGCCTGAGTTCATCCTTCCCGCTCGGCGAATTTTCCGCCGAAAGCGCCCTTTCGAGAAAATGTGCACTCCGATCAGCTAATCCACGGAGAGTCAGGAGTTAATCTATCACCATGAATACAAACTACTTGCCTTTCATTTGACAAAAACAGCAGTATAAGCTCTTACCGAAATGGCTCTGGCAGATCCAGGTTCATGTTCACGCGTGGCCTGAATCTCCGTGGCCTTCGTCGCCTCCTATTTTAAACATCCATGCTTAATAGTCAGCTTGTCAGCCCACCTGCTTAATAGTCAGTCCATACTGCTCAGATAGAACCGCTAGACAGAGAATGGCTTGACAGTCTCTCTCAAATAAAATAATTTGATAATCTCAGATCCGAGAAACATTTACCACGCATGGGGCAGAGTAAACTTTGGTAGTAAGTTCTGCTTCACTTTTACTACAAGTTGTAGTTGTAGTTGTAAGTAGTAACTTTTATGAAACAGCCTGCCTGAATTTAGCCCAGGATGGTAGTAAATAGTAAGTAGTAAATTAAGATTGTAGATTTTGTTTTATGAAACAGAATTTTACTACTTACTACTTACACCGAATTCTGCTTTATGAAACAGGCTACAGCTGTGGAATGTGGTGAAATCGCGTACTGTTACCTTATTTATGATTTCTTGAATTTATTTCATGCCAAAAATGACAAATTCCGTCCGAGCAGAAGCTTAAAGGTATCCAGAATATTTGATCCCAGGGTTCAATTAATAGTAATTTGACTACTGTTGCATTCCACAACCAACCCGTCCCACATGTGCACACTGCGCTCCGACCCGAAACCACGTGACGACTGTCGCCGGCCGCCGCTGACCGGGGTCGGGGGTCGGGATCGACAGGTGACCGGTGCGTGGCCAAGTTTGTGGACGGCGACTGGTACCGGGCGCGGGTGGAGCGGATCCAGCAGGGCCAGGTCAGCGTGTTGTACATCGACTACGGCAACCGCGCCACGGTGCCAGTCACAGACTGCGCCGCGCTACCTGGCATGTTCTCCACCGTGCCCGGATACGCCAAGGAGTACGCGCTCGCGTGCGTCAAGCTGCCAAAGGATGTAAGTATTGCGTGTGGGGAAGCCGTGGTGCCGTATATTTTATGGCGAAACTCATTGGGAGTGGATGCTCGAGTCCCTGAACAAGTGCAATGTCACCCCTGCGCGCAACTACCTGTGCGTGACAGGATGTGAACTCCTCAGCTCTGGTAATGATGGTTTCGCCACTCAACATGATACACGCAGCGTAGCGTATCACGTTGAGCTGGACGCACGATCATGTATGGGCCATTTAGAACACTTCAAACTTTTGGTTAGGGTTATATGTTGGCCACTGCGGACTGTTTGGACACCTGTGCTGTGCGTGAGGAATACCTGCGGGGTATGCGATCGTCAATGCCCGTATTGCAATGTCGCGGGCGCCAATCGGCAGGAGGACCTGGCCAAGGACGGGCGCGACGCCTTCTCCGAGGACTGCTGCAACCGCGAGGTGGAGATCAACACCGAGTACCGGGACGGACTGGAGTTCGTGTCGCTGCGCGCCGCCGGCGGCCAGGACGTGGCCAAGGGCCTGGTCGAGGAGGGCCTGCTGATGGTCGACCAGCGGCGCGAGCCGCGCGTGCGCTGCCTCGTCACCGACTACCTGGCGGCGCAGGAGCGCGCCCGGCGCCAGCACAAGAACATCTGGCAATACGGTGATATCACCGAAGAAGAAGACGACGGCGGCTTCACTCGCTAGACGGCGCTAGCTGTCGCCAACGCTCTGGGGGTGTCCCGCGGGTTGCGGGACGGGCTGTTAGTGAGTCAATCAATTTGGACAATTTGGAGGCAGGCTGCGGAATTGTAAATTCCTAGCGTTTGCTTTTATATGAATTGTTAATTTGCGGTGGTCACCGGCAGGTGTTGGGTTATGTGCCACTGGCTGGCTCCATTCAGCTTTGAAAAGACTATTTTTCAATCCAACGGTGGCGATTACTGGTATTCTCTGCATGCGCGATTAAATTGGCCTATGCAAAGAATAAAATCCGAGGTCGAAGAGTCACGTGTATTGATGAACAGGGGCGGTATCAGATGGGGGACAGTCGGACACTGAGCGGAGCGGGCTGGGTCAGCCCACCTGCCGACTCAGCACCTGCTTGTCCCAGCCGCACGAGAAGAGCGTGTCGGAGCCGGGCAGCCAGGCCAGGTCGCGCACCATGTCCGTGTGTAGCTCGTCAGAGTGGCTGCCGGGCAGAAGAGGCGTCAGGGGCAGTCACGTGGGAGTGGGGCCACGGAGGCGCCCGAGTAACTGCCGGTCGGGGGGGCAGTCCCGTGGGAGTGGGGCCACGGAGGCGCCCGAGTAACTGCCGGTCGGGGGCAGTCCCGTGGGCGGGGAGGCCGGTCGGGGGGGCAGTCCCGTGGGAGTGGGGACCCGGAGGCGTCCGAGTGGCTGCTGGGCAGAGGCGCCAGGTACAGTACCATGGGGACGCGGCACACGGAGCCACGAGCTGGTTATGTGTATGGAGGGGGGGGTCTAGTGGACGGTAGACAAACTGGTTAGCTGCTTGGACTTCAGGGCGCATTGGCGTTATTGCGCCAACGAGCGGGCTGACCGGTTTCGGGCGGAAAGTGGATTGTGTGCGTGTGGAGATGCAGATATAGTAACTGAGACGAGTCGGGACGGACACGGCCGTTCGAGCCCGGTCGGTCACGTCTAGGTGCTTACAGAAAACCAGCCTTCACCCTGTTGGAGGATTATTGCACGGTGAAAACGATGACTTGCTTGAAGGCTTGAACTTTAGCAAACGTTTCACCCAGACCCATACAATAATGGCTTTTCAGTCGGGGGTGGGGACAAATGGCGTGGACTATGGAGTGAATATTCGTCACATAAGGTCGCCTGCAGATCGCCTTCAAGTTTGAGCAGAGGACAGGGTTAACCTAAAATAATCCCATCAGCTCAGGTTACAAGGCAATCTGACAGCAAGCTAGTGATGCCACAGAAGCGAACCCAAGAGTTCGTTCAATAATATCAGCATTCCTACCC
This sequence comes from Ashinkailepas kermadecensis, assembly GCA_034440615.1. NCBI lineage: Eukaryota > Metazoa > Arthropoda > Thecostraca > Neolepadidae > Ashinkailepas > Ashinkailepas kermadecensis. Next base: position 63,250 of record JAOTOM010003483.1, read on the forward strand.
ACAAACAGACAGAGAGGTGCCGCGACACCGTCTCCCGCGGCGGCTCGTCGCGGGGTCCGGCACGTGCCCGGCGCACTCACAGCGTGTGCAGGCGGTCGGAGGCAGCCAACACCTCGACACCGGTCTGGTCTCCGCACACGGCCAGCCACGGCCGACTCGGGTGCCAGCGCAGCCTGTGCAGGGGCCGCCGCCGCGCCGCCGCCGCCGCCGCCGTCTCGGCGCCCGTCACGGCGTTCAACAGCGTCACGCGGCCAGACTCCCAGCCGACGGCGATGGTGGCGCTGTCTGTCGGCGACCAGGCGCAACACTGCGGCCGGTCGCCGCCGCCGCCGGCCAGCTCTGTCGGCAGTCGACGCGGTCACCGGAGCAAAACACCTGGCCGGAGATGCGCCGAGGCATCCCACTCGGTCACACGGTATACCTCTGTTCACAGATGTACGGTCATGTGTCATACAAGCCTAACGGCAGATGTGGGCTCACAGGATGGATAACCAGCCAGCAATGTGGTCCAGTGGCGTGGATATCGGTTCCCTAAAGTAATCTTAAGACTTAAAAACCTGACCACAGATGTTTTTAAAGTTAGTGCTTCATCTGGAATACTTTATGAAGGCAACGGGTTACATATATATTCAGTTGACACGTTCCTAGCAAGACAACTAAATGCCAAGCAAGATCATTTGGTTGGTCTTATTCCCATAAGTAAACATCAGAAATCGAAACCAAAAAATGCAATGGCAACCACCACAGCGCCTCAGCTTGTACGTCTGTATCAACCATGGCAGGTTGCTAAAAAAAACACCGACTTCCATAGGCTCCCACGATCTGACTCTCCGAGACGGAGCCGGACCGGCTGCTGGCTGCGGCGCGGCCCGCTGCGGTCCGGCCCGCTGCGGTCCGGCCCGCTGCGGTCCGGCCCGCTGCGGCGCGGCCCGCTGCGGTCCGGCCCGCTGCGGTCCGGCCCGCTGCGGTCTGACCACTCACTGGAGGCGGGCCGACTGGCGCGCGTGTCCCACATGAGTACGGTGCCGTCCAGACTGCACGACACCAGCTGGTGCGGGTGGCTGGGGTGGCACGTCACGCCTGTCACCCAGTGACAGTGCGCGCCCGGGTACGACACCTCAGGCACCAGCGTCTCCAGGTCCCACACCTTCACCCTGGGGGACGGGCCTGACTGTCAGTGCACCTCTGGCACCAAACCCCACACTTTCACCCTGGGGGACGGGCCTGACTGTCAGTACACCTCTGGCACCAGACCCCACATCTTCACCCTGGGGGACGGGCCTGACTGTCAGTACACCAGCGTCTCCAGGTCCCACACCTTCACCCTGGGGGACGGGCCTGACTGTCAGTGCACTCCCTGCACCAGACCCCACACCTCCACTCTGGTGGCACACCTGACCACCAATATGCCAGGTACATACCCCAAGGCGGGGGTGGGGGAGAGGGACCGGACTCTTAACACAGCATCGCTGTCGGAGCACATGCGACGTACGGAGCACTACCGACATACTAGCGACATTTTATGACGAAAAATTGACGAGGCCATTATAACAAACATATTGACACCAATAGATCTGGAGCTGAAAACATGATTCGAACTGTTAATCGTCCAAAATATGTTCCCCATACTTTGCATCTATAGTTGAATTCAGGCCATTTAATTAGTTATTTGGGTTTAAAGGGCGCATGGACTACAATGGTCATAGAGCGCCCTTGAATTCAGGCCAGTGGAGCACTCGCACCGAAGAATAAAGTGGTGCTACCAGGACACATTCACTTGCCAGAGAAGGTCGTGCCTGCGGACGCCGGCGGCACTACTCACGCTCCGTCTGCGTCACCAGTGACGGCTCGCACAGCGCTGGTGTCGGGGTCGCCTCCGCCGTCACCCGGGGGCAGCAGGTCGAGCGCCACCACCGGGCCGTGGCTGTGCGTGCTGGAACCGTGTGTCTGCCACAGCCGGTCTCCGGTGGCCGGGTCCTCAGGCTGCTCCCAGCCCAGTACCTCGACCACGCCCAGGTCCTGCGGCCGGCACCGGCAGTCAGAGCACGCCTCCACCGTCAGTCAGACAATGCCCAGGTCCTGCGGACGGTACCAGTAGTCATACCACGCCTACACCGCCAGTCAGACAATGCCCAAGTCCTGCGGACGGTACCAGTAGTCATACCACGCCTACACCGCCAGTCAGACCACGCCCAGGTCCTACGGCCGGTACCAGTAGTCAGACCATGCCTACACCGTCAGACCATGCCCAGGTCCTGCGTGCAGCACAGTCAGACCACGCCCACATCGTCAGTCGGGCTAGACCCGGATCTTGGTGACGACACCATCAAGCAGGCCACGCCCGCACCGTCGGCTAGATCATGCCCAGGTATCGGCGGCAGCAGAGGTAGTCGGCCCCAATCTCGAGACTGTGCAATACACTCCGTGCTTTTATGCACGTTGCAATACAAACTAACGGCACCCAGCCCGACTCAAGCCCTAACCACGCCTCGCGTGGCTTCTCCCCTCCCGGAGTGACCTCACCAGGCGCGCGCAGCTGCGTCACACCACTGCCGGCGTGACGCAGCGGTGCGTCACGCCCCCACCTGACAGACGACGGCGCGCACGCCCAGGCCGTCGATGAAGCGGCCGCACGGTACGCCGCTCTCCATCTCGCGCGCCGCCGTGAACAGCGCGATGTCGGGCGCGTCGGCCGCCTGCTCGAACAGCCACACGTCGCCCGTCCAGTAGCGTGACGTCAGACTGGAGGTGCCCAGCAGCAGGCGGCCGTCTGGCGGACACGGCGACACATTGACGGACGTGGTGACGGACACGACGGCACAACGGCTGCCACGATGGAAACGCTGACATGCTGACGGACACGGTGACGGACATGCCGGTGGATACGACGGCACAACGGCTGGCATGATGGAAACGCTGACAGACGTACTGACTGACACAGTGACACACTGCCAGACACAGAGAATGCTACGCCGACACACTGATGACAGACCATATGACACACTGCCAGATACAGAGAATGGTACGCCGACACACTGATGACAGACCATATGACACATGGCCAGTCTGAAGGCTACGCCAATGGAACGAAAAACGCACGGACAGTCTGAAGGTCACTTAAACAGCCTGCGGAACACACTAACGGCCTGGGGTCCCAGTGACGACGCAAAGGGTCTATCGCACTCCAAAGGGGCCATCAAGGCTTGCCAGGTACAACGAACATTTCGATGATACATGACACGGAAGCCTCAAGGACATGCAGGCAGTCAGATTTGCAATTCAAATAAATTCCTATACTAGGAGAGCGTAGTTTTCCAATTACCTATTTTACACGGATAGCATCATCTATGTGTTTAAACTATTCAGGAAGGACGGGGCTTTTTCGAGCCTTGTATACAGACGATCTCCAGGGCGCAATAATGGTCTGAAATGCCCACCGACCATTACGGCCAGTGTACAGGTGGTTCGGCAGACACGCCGTCACAGCTAAGGCAACACAGCCGGTAGACAATGGTGCACATGTAGACTCAAGGACACACGCCGACAGGCCCCGATAACAAATACGTGGGGGACGCACCTGTAGTACGAAAAACCGTTAACGCAAAAACAACTGTCACGACTGAGCTGCAGCAGTCACGCCGAGTTGCACTGAACTGAGTACCGGAGCAGCGACATGTTGTGCCCATATGGGGGGGGGAATCAGTGCATAGCCTAATGAGCTTGATCTGAGGTAAAAACCTACCAACTGTGAATTATTACGCAGGGTTGGCGGTCTGGGCTGCTTAACAAGAACCAGATAATTTTTGCATTACCCTTGTATGCGGAAAAGTATCAGTTGTCCGAGTCAAAACGGTATGCGATTTTGCGTGGGACATAAATCCTATTGTGCAAGTATCTGTGATACCGTCATACTATTGAACCTTTTACAAGACCCGGTAGCAATAAATTTCCCCTCCCTTTTTTCACACCGCATCTCGTGCGGATAGTCAGGGGCGCAAAGTAGCTTTTCACCGCGGTCGCCGGTGGCGGGCAACGGCGGGCAACGGCGCCAACAACCACTAATTAAAGCGGGAGAGTAGTTAGACATTGGGTAATGCATATCGTGCCCGCTGTCCATACCACAGTCTGGTCATCCGTGGCGATGTCTACCTCGTGAAATTGCATTGTCGTGAGCACACTGTTCCGATTATTATTGCCATTTTATACTTCTCTTACAACAATTAGGCGTGCTTCGAGGGCTTCGAAGTCACAGCCGGAATAAGGCAATGGCCGTCCCAGAAATAGCGCAAAAGTAATGTAAATGTGCCGTGCAAAATGTACGTTGCACGGACATTTTGTGCACATTCCTGTTCGACATCCTTTTTAATACTAATTGCCCGTGCCCTAACCATACGGATTCGCACGGGTGAGTCTGATCAGTGCAATTTCCTACCCATTACCAAAACATATGACACCTTAAGCACAGTTTTATTCACCCCAAAATATGTCTAGCTGCGATTATTCCAGTCATACACGGTGTCATCTCAGCAAATAACCATACATGGCAGCATCGTTCGCAATGTCGTCATCACTGACGGCCTGGGACAGTGAAAAGTACTTTTTTATATTACAAATTCCTTCGCAACCTATGGCACTGGATGCCACTCCCGATTGCGTCTGTCATAATTGCAGCTTGCCCTGCAACAATTATCAGAAGCTGCGACGGCAACAGTTAATCAGTGTTTGAACACGTCGAGTATAACGGATAAATAGCGTAGGCTATTATCCCATAAATAACTAACAATTGCTGGACAGCGACAACTTCGGTGAGGTAAATTGCAACTCATGAACAACGACTTAACATAGTTCCTGGATCCAGTAAAAAAGCACAGAATCAGCCCCCAGAAGCAAGAATCAGTGTTTCACCAGATCAATGTGCAGGGTTGGAAACAGCCTTATCCTGCATGTTTGCCATCCAGTACACCATCCTCTCCAGAAAAGCATCCCCTCCTTCTTTGCCAAAATATTGAATGGAGTTGCCCGAAACTGACTGCAAACTTATTCCTGCTTCAAAAAGATCCCCGAAATTGACTGTGAAGTATAAAAACTCTTTTTTGCTCTTGTCAGCAACACAAAATGACATATCTTCACCAAATTGAAATGACCCCAAGCTTTCTTTTCGAAATCCATGATTCCAACATATAAATTCAACCCTGCCTGCATGCCTTTTAAAACAAACAATCGACCAGAATTCAAGCCCAGGGGTGAACAAACTACTGTATAATCATGGATGTACGACATACTTCCCGATGCTCTTTAGCATGGTAAGGACCACTGCTGATAATGTTTGTTTCGCTGAAGTATTTGGTTGGTTGGTTATTGGAGTTTAGGGGCGCATCGACTGCGTCGGTCATGCAGCGCCCATCGCTTAAGTATTTAATGCATACCTGAATCACATGGTAAATTTGAAGACAAAGGAAGAAGACAAAGGAAGAAAACTAAGCAGGTGCACCAAGGTGACAAGATTAGAAGGATTCTTGTAATCATGTAATAAATAATGCTGAACTATGTAAGTGGCCACCGAAGTCGCGGAAATGTTCACGAAACATTCATATCACTACATACTGTAGGGTTCGTTGAACTACAAGATGCGGATGAACGAAATATCTAGGAGTAAATTCTACTTTAGATCTTTCCGTAATCACCTTAGATTCTGCCTGCCAAGAGAATCTACCATTTCTTCTTCAAATACACTGAAAACGTAATATGCTTTAACCAAGATGCTAGTAAGATTCATATCGATCAAGATTTTAAGCATGCCGGATGCGGATCAATCAGGAGTTTAAATTTATCGTCAATACATCCCACAAGTGATCATCAATTAGATTGGTGACGGTCCAGCGAGTGTGGGCCAGCAACATCCACGTTGGGTCAACTGCCAAAGCCACACCAGCGATCCAGCAGCACCATGGCCATGGAACAACACGGGACGGTCTTGGTCTGGTCAGCGAGGTCACGGCCGCATCCAGTAACGCACGTCATTTCTCCCAGCACTCAGTGCTTCTTGCCCGCCTTAAAGTTTCACAAACGGCCGTGCTAGCAAATTATTGCTTCACAGCTAGCTTTCTTCAAGTTGGAAAAGCACGTAACTCAGGGAAACTGTGGGGTCTAAGATGGTGAGGGATTGCTGGACAGACTTCGCTGGCGGTTTCCGCACTGGGCTGACATGGAAAAAGTTGAGTTCCCTGTTAGCAAGAGTTCAAGAGTTCGGGGTTGTTTCGCACGCATTGTCAATACATGACCAATATAAGTCCGTGTTGAACTAAAACATGGTGATGCTATGGATAAATTATTACAGACTGCAAGCCGTTATCCGTTAATAAAAACATTTTCGAGGAAGAAATGCATGTTCATTACAGACAAGCTAGATAGTTTCGTGGCAGCTAGACACTCAATATAGCGCATGCGCCTATCAACTTGAAACAAGTTGTGATTGTCTACCTTGATATACATGCGATTTGCAGTATAACTATTGTGGGAAAAAAGCACTTATCAAAAATGTCCACGTTAGCCAAGCGCAAATTTCGTGGGAAGAGCTATTGAGTGGTGGTGGTTATTGGCCGAACCCACAATCTTTCGATTGTGAGATGGGCAACTTACCCCTAGACTACTCGTCCCCGAAGAGCTATTGAGAATGACGACCTAAATTAAACTGGTGTAACGTGGCTATACAATTCTGCAAAGAAGGCCTCAGGGGAAAACCACATTTGGATACCATTCCTGGTCAATTAATTCCATTAAAATAATACTGGACATCATTCGGATAAAGTTGCGTGGGAAGGGAAGGTGGGGGCTGTACGAGTATGACCCATGGAAGCACCAACAAAAAACGTAAAATAACGGGGAACAAATGATGTGGATGGTAGCACGCAGTTCGGATGCCAACGCAATTTTAGATGTGAACTTTATCAGAGGATCATTCACAGTGATACTCATAGACTGCCCCAGCAAAAGGCCTCTGAGAACCCAGGATTTAAGTGACATTGAGGAATTATGTTCCGCGAATCAGGATTGTGGTCTTCAATTTATTACACAATCTTTCATTTTCCATGAAGTCACGCCCAGAACTGCCGCCCGCAGTTCGTACCGCTTGTACTGCTGAGGGGGAGGAGGGCAAACGTTGTTCACATCACCCCACAATTTATGTATTAGACCATCTTGAGAAACGCGGTTTTTACCAACATGTAGCCGCATCATGCAACTGTTCAACTGCATCGATAACTTTGTCTACTCCTTACTCCAGGTCAGGTTGAAGGGGTCAAAGCCCACGCTGAGCGCAACCGACTGATCTATGCTATCCGTTATTTTTTTTTAACTCCTGACCACTAACAACATAGAGTTCAGGGCAGCACATGATACATTGGCAAATTAAATTAATAGAGCGCAGCTTCTTGTCAATACGTCGGTGCTATTACAACCTAAATTGAAGGTCACGGTCGCACATAAGTGGGAATGGTCATATGTTTTATGCATGAGCATAATTGTATTGTAACCCCAAAACCAAGAACGACAGAGTGATAAAACCAGTCGACGTGAGACGATAAGATACCACCTCTGGTGACAAATATTTCGAATCGAAGAATGAATTCAATTGAGATGACTTGGCGAAAGGTCAAGTAGTTCCAATTGGTAAATCATGGTCACACACGTTTGGGGACTTCATATACTATTCCTGGAAGCTAAGACATTATTGGGGTAAGAAATGTAGCAGACTTATAATTAAATGCTAAAAAACTTCTCTGGTAGTCAATTTCCTACAGCACGGTCGCCTTATGCCACGCCGTGCCAATCACGTCATGGACCTAGAACGACATGTGTCGAAATCAAATGTCGAAGTAGTTTGGGCATTATTTGGCTAAAGAAGAATGCTCAATTCGAATTCATAATGCCTGAAGTTTCAAAACTACCGATCCTCAGCTCCCCAAATCTTACATCCCCAATGGCCTCAGAGCCCCCCCTCCAATGGCAACAACAGCCTCCATTCATGAACTGAGAACCAATGTATCCAAAATCCAATGTTTAAAAACCAAAATCCCCGAGCCACCAGTTCTTCAAAATATGTGACACTTCAAATCACCAACCTCTTTGAAACTCAAAATGACTCAAATACCCAAAGCTTCAAAGTCCCAAAGGTGTTTTAATTAAAGGTCAGCCCAAAATCCGGAAAATAAGGCAGACAATCTGAAGTTTATCACCAATTGGACCAAGCCTTGGCAGTGATGCTTGCTTTCCCACATGGATAGTGCTGGTTGAGATGACTACGATCATGAAGCTTCTAAAAGTCACCAGAGAAATGGGAGGATCCTGGGATGGGAATGAGAGAGAAATGGGAATGATATCCTCATATCTCTGAAATGTCTGGCTTACAAAACAAATGCACATCACTGCTAAGAACCAGGGGTATCATCAACTGTTCATGTTGGAGATAGCCAGCTGATTATGCCTCATTTGCATGGTATTCTACAAAAGGAAAGGGAAATTTTCAGTGCAATGTGCTTCAGCCATCCACTTATCTGATCATTGTCAGCTGCTTTCATGGCTTTAAAGCAAGAAGCACTATGAATCTTCAATGACTTGAGGAATTATGGGCTTTGAGATGTCACGAGTTTTGAAGCATCAGGGATTTGAAGCAGTTTGCACAGTTTGGAAATTGTGACGAAATCTCGGCCAGTGCACGAAAATTCGCCGTTCACCATTTGAGCAGTCAATGCAGCCCAAGAGGCCTGGTTGGTGTACCAGCCTCAGGCATTGGCCTGACATGACCCATGTCACCTTCCTATAATTTGCCATTCATGTGAGCGAAGACTACCGAATTCGAATGCAGTGCCAAAAACACACTAAAGATCAATTTGCCATGCAAAATAGGCCTGCATAGGTCGCCTAGATTACTGACCTTGATGGCCTTGAAAAGCTACACACATTGAAATGTGTGAAATCATGTCCGAGAATCTCACCTGTCGCTACTCTTCGCCCGCGACCAATCGGCGTGAGAGATTGGCGACGCTATATGACTCAACGGTCGACGTGTCGTAAAACCAATAACCAACCAACCAACCAACCAAATCATGTCAGAACATCATGGGACACTACTATTTGCCACAACAAATGGCATTCAATACCCATGCAACAGATGTCACTACCAGGGAGTGAGGGGTCACCAAACAATTTGGGTTATATCTGTGACCAGACCATATACAAACTTCACCATTAGCATGTTCTGCAGAACCCCAACAAGGCTTGAAATGCTAAGCAACAACCAAACAATAGGTTATTACCTTGACCCCACCTCGTGACCTGACCTCGGGTCATTAAGAAAGTCACATTATTTGGGACTGATTACCTAGCAATTGCTGCAACTATGTAATGTACCTTTAACACTGGATTTTATGGCAGCTCTTGGAAGGTTACCCTAAAAGCCATTTCTTGGAAGAGATGACCTGATGCTGCCTGGCATGAAGATATGGTCATCGAACAAATATTTTGTCTCTAGATGATCTGCTATTCAGCTGTGAAAAGGTTAACCAAAGCTGGGCCCAATCACCGGAGCAATTCCGGAGTTGTTCTGAGAAAAAGAACACCACAGGGAGGCATATTCCCCTCATCTTGGGCAGTGCTACTGCTAACTTGAAGTTCAGCCTTTCCAGAGCTCAAATTTTAAATGAATACTCTACAAATAATACTACAAGATGAATGAAATATTCCCTAATGGGATCCAGTGGTACCTTTCCACCTGCAATACATGAATATAGTCAATGTGACATAGCGTCATGGAATTCCAAACTTGAATTGAAAAAAAAAAACACAATGAAACATTTCTTTGGACCTGGAACAGAATTTTGAGTCCTTCAGACTTCCGTGAAATATGACTGCATTCAACTATAAAAATAAGCATCATTAAAACACACTACTTTGCATTATTACCATGAAAGCATCTTGCTCACAACTGCAATTCTTCTCAAGTTGTCACTTTTTCCTTTCCGATATTGTTGGACTTCACTCGACGTCATGTCTGTTGTCGATGTTTTGGGCTCGTGTACGCTACTTTACGAAAATGAAAATTCAGGACACTGTGGATATATCTCATGAACCTGCATGGTAACCTATGATAAAACAGATGCGAGTGGGAGCTTGCTCAAGATAATCATTCATCCAACAACTAACAGAACGAACCTTTCTGTATATCAATGAAGTCAAAATTTCTCTTGAGTTCAGCAGGTATGTAAGACATATCATCCACCTGCATGTTACCATTGGCCATATCTTGTTCTGGCCCATCCCAGATAACAGCGTTTGGATCTGTAGATGGTGAAGTCTCCATGGTGGGGCTGAAACAGTAGTTCCATAATTAGAACACATGCTATGACACAGTCGAGCAGCACATGATCCAAATTGAGTTTGGGATAGCTGGCACCATTCCTACAATTGAGGAACTATATGTGGTGACACAATAATGAAAACAATTAATTCTTCTCGACATTTCTGTATTCTCCCACTTTATATTATTGTGGGTGATTATGTACAGGCTGTGTGCCATTGGAAACAATGCGATGTGCAATTTAATACCTATGCAGCACAGCAATGGGTCTGGTTAATTATTAGCTTTACTATTCAGTGAATGTTTTTCACAATTCACCATGAATAGCTAAAAGAAAGCCTTCCTATGGACCTGAATGTGTTTGGGGTATTGGGGCAGGAGATGTTCCCCTCTCCATGCATGCTTCCCTACCATTGATCCATTGCCAAAAGTTTCCAGGTTGCTGTCATGGTCAAGCAAGCAACTTTCATCAGTCTTTATTAAAGAGAACTCAGGTACATTGGAAACCACTGAAGGCTATGCTATGACAGGTGATAGGTTGGAAGATTTTACAATAACTACAGAAGATGTAGAAAACAATTAAAAACATAAAACCTAATAAAGCCACTGAACCAGATGCTATATATGATAGGATCATAAATGAGTGTGCTCTAGTTTTAGTTGTTCCCCTAGGTATCATTTTCAGGTGGTCTATAGGTCTATATAATATTATAGAGTGAAAGGAACCACAGGTCAGTCAGTCTGACCTCAATTGTTTGCAAGGACTTGAAAATCTGGTCAAAGAGAATGCTCAGACTCATCAAGATATGCACAACCTTTTAAGGGATACTCAACATGGATTTTGATATGGGAGATACTGTTTAACTAACCTACTGGAGATCATGGAGAGTTCGTGACTAGATAAGTAGATAATCAAAGCAGGATAGATGCTATGTACATAGATCAATCTACTGAAAACAGTTCAGGCTACTTTAGGTTAGGTTAGGCTAGGTTTTTTAAATTTGAATTATGAGAAAAAAAAATTGCTTGGACATTTTCCATTAAAAAATGCTGGCCATAATGAGGATACTTACAGTCTGTACTACCAACTGTAGTGACGGAACACATGGTCTGCACTACTGTATATAGCAACAGTATGTATGCACGCTCTCTACCTACAGCTCAGCAGCCATATGGGGCCCATATGCGACCAATTTGGGACCCCCTTGGGAATGCTGGCTGGGGTGGAGTGCAGGCCGATTGTGACCTCATTTGACCCTGAAGGCCAGGTATCGGCCAGGGGCCATCGTCAGGAGTGATGAAAAAAGCTCAAGCTTAAAAAATTGAAAAAAGCACGCAGTAAAAAAGCGTGCAAAAAGACACGTGGAATGCCAAAAAGCCTCCTCAGTGGTGCAGACACTCACAGAAACTCCAAACCAGAAACAAACTATGTCAAAAAGGAATCCTCTGAGGAAGCCCGAGCTGATAGTCCATATACATATCGATGCATACTCTCACGCACATATATAGACATATATCCAATATAACGCGTTATACATACTATATATAATTTGTTTATGTAATTTGATGTGATATGCCAAGACGTCGTTTGCGTGTTTAGCTGCGGTCGTAGATTACGTATATGTAAAGATTCGAGGACCTTCAGATCAGCGTTGTCCCTGGCTGTTGCTAGAATTTCTACTTTGAAGTTTGTGTTAGTGTCGCTGTGTTCCATGTTATAATGTTTGTCCATCATGTGTTCGCCTAAAGGTGTGTATGCTCTCCGAAGTCTGGCATCTCCCAAGTGTTCATTGTACCTATCCCTGATGCTACGTTTGGATTCACCGACATAAAATGTTCCGAGACAGCGATTGCACGTTATTTTGTAAACTACGTTTTTCCGTGTGCATCTACCTTTGAGCCCGTTGACACAGGTGTGGCACGTTCTCCTACCAGCAGGGCATGGCGGCATTTCCAGGACTGAGCGGACCAGGTAAGATTTCAGCGTAGGTCCGGTAGTCCAGGCTACCCTAACGTGGTTTAGATGAGACGAACGGATGGCTGCGTTTACCTGTCGACATAGTTGGTCATCGACAAAAGGAAGTCTCATGTAAACATAGTTGGGATTGCTACCCGCTCGATGCCGACGTTGCCCACCTATCCTACTACTGTTGTGAGGGTGAACAGCACGAGCCGCGGAGTGTACCCGATGTGCTGGGTATCCGTTTTCCAGGAAAAGAGTCGTCAACTTCGCAAGGCTCCGCTCGCATGAAATAGTATCGGAGGAGACTCGTGCTGCTCTCCTCATTTTGGACGTTAGAACGGCCTTTTTAGTGGCCATCCGGTGGGCCGAATCATAGTGCAAGATGATGGGGGCTGCCATTCGTTTAAAGTACAGCTCGGTGGTGTAGCTCCCATCAGCCTGAACTACAAACAACGTATCAAGGAAAGGAATCGAACTGCTATGACCAGTGTGTTCTAAGGTAACAAGATGCCATCCACTGGAATATGTGATGTAGAGCATGCAGACTGGAGATATCTTTATTGCTTTGCCAATCTCCATAAAATGGGGTATGGTCATTAGGCACCACCTTTTAAAAATTACAGCTGTAATTTACAGGAATTACAGCTGTAATTCCCCCAAATTATGTGCTTCTAGTTTCAGGGATCTTAGGGGGCTTAAAACTCCCCCCACCCCCAGTGGGCATTACGTCAGAAGCATGCTGACCAGGAATCTTCTGCACTTCCTGCTGTCTACGGTAGCATTGCTTGCACTCAAAATGTAACAGAATGTGATGCATACAGAATCGGGCTGTTGTAATAAACAACTTGATGTGGATGCAATGTTTTCATGGCATCACAAACCGTCACTGTGAGGTAGGTGTACAACTGACTTTGATTCGAGGATACCAAAAATTGAATGCCAGTAGACGGTGAGAGGTTTTACTGTACAAGTTAGGGCAGCGTGAAGCTATCATGGAACCTTCTCAGTGGCTCCAGTTCATCATTATCCCTTTCAATTGATCCTGGGACAGGGGTGGATACAGGGGGGGGGGGCATGTGTCCCCAGTGTCCCCTCAGGTTTTCAGCCCGAGGTCCACCTTGAAAGAGTCTGCCCTTCAGTGTGCCCCCTCAAGTTTTTCAGCCAGAAGCACCCCTCCAGAGACAAAGTTCTACCATGACAATTCCAGAAGGTCCGGGTGGACATTCATTGCATGACTAGGCTTTAATTGAGTATTTCCCCTCCCTACTTTCATATAGAAATATTAGTACATCAAGCAACTTACATCATAGTGTAAAATAATATAAAGTGCAATGTTAACCAACAGCCCTGACCATTAACGACTGTGTGATCAGGTTAAAAGCGAAACCACACCAGGATTCAACCCCCCCTCACCACCAGTACAGAAAGGAGATGCCTTAACCAACTGTGCCAACCACCCAGATGCCATCCACTGGAATATGTGATGTAGAGCTTGCAGACTGGAGATATCTTTATTGCTTTGCCAATCTCCACAAAATGGGGTATGGTCATTAGGCAACACCTTTTAAAAATAGGGTTTGCTTTCTTGCATGGAAGATTAGGTCAGGTTATGTTACATCTTATTACTTTATATTTGGAACATTATTTTTATGCTGTATTAGGTACCAAACTCTAAGCCTCTTTTGTATGTTAATTTGCCTCCCAACTGAAAAGTATGCATTTGCAGAGTAAATAAGTGGTTGTATCATGTTCAGTACATTTATAAACATTGCATTAAAAAAAATTACAAGACATAAATTACCTTAAACTGCAAATTTACCCAAATTTGCTGATGACACAAAAAATGAGTGGTTGCATCTTCTTAGTCACATTCATAAACATCACATTCTGAAAAACAATTCCAAAAAATACAAAAACACCTTTTATAAAAAATGTACCCTTTTAAATACATTCAATGAGGAACTCCCCACAACATCAGCAGGCAGCCTATTCCACTGATCAACAACCCTTTGACTGAAGACCTATTGTTGCTTAACTGTCCTACACCTCAACTTGTCTAACCTGAATTGATGACCCCTATGTGATACTCTAAACTGAACAGCATCATTCAAATTGACCTGATCTAGCCCTTTAACAATTTTGTACATCTCAATCATGTCCCACATTAATCTCCTATACTTGAGTGAGTACTAATGCCACAAGCCTTTCTCCATATTCTAAGTTCCCTATTCCACTCATGAGTCTAGTTGCTTTGTGCTGCACTCTTTCTAACATATCTATATCATTTTTTCTGTAATTTTGTTTTATAAAAGGTGTTTTGGGATTTTTGGAATTGTTTTTCAGAATATGATGTTTATGAATGTGACTAAGAAGATACAACCACTCATTTTTGGTGCTGATGCTTACTTTTCAATTTGAACGATGACATCACATCAGCATGGTGTGATGATGTCATAGGTATGGCACTGAGGCTTTGACTGGCTAATGCTACAAATGGTTCACATACCTTAATGAGATGGTTGAAGTAGCTTAACCTAACCTAACCTCAAGGTGCATTATATAAATTATAGCTATGATGAACTGAGATTTCAAATTTTAACAGGGCAGACTTTGACTGCATGAGAGAGGCTTTAAGTGCCATAAAATGGGAAGAATAATTATTTGATTTAAATGCCTGTGAAATGTGGGAAAAGTTCAACTCTTACTTGAGGGAAATTCAGATTAGACATGTCCCCCAAAAGCAAAGGCGCAAAAGAAGGGTAGGAAAGCCAGCATGGCTTACACCAGATTTGATGAAAGCAATTAAGGCTAAGAAAGATGCATTTAGAGTATTTAAGGAAGCTTCAAATATCGTAAATCTAAGGTCGTATCAAAAAGCTAGAGATGCTGTGAAGCAGAAAACCAGAGCAGCAAAGCGAGCAAAATAATTGGATTTGGCTAGGAACTGTAATGGGGACAGAAAAAGTTCTTTAGTTTCTACAAGCTAAGTAAAGTTTCAAGCACAATTTGTCCACTGGAAGTAAATGGGACTATATTGAGTGAGGATGGTGAGATGGTTGAGGAACTGAGCAAGCAGTTTAAATCAGTGTTTACAGTGGAGGATGTGACTAATCTGCCAACCGTGAACCACAGTTCAGTGACAGGCGATCAGATACACGATGTTGATTTCATTGATAGTGATGTTGTTTTCAATTATATCAGAAAAATAAAGCCAAACAAGGCAGCAGGTACTGATGGAATTTATGCTAGGGTATTGCAGGAACTGAAAAGGAACTGGCGATTCCACTTAGTATAATATTTTGTAGATCAGTTTCACAAAATGAAATTCCACCAGATTGGAAAAGGGCAAATGTAGTTCCTATTTTCAAGAAAGGAGAAAGAGGGAAGGTTGAAAACTATAGGCCAGTAATCCTCACATCCCTAGTCTGCAAGGTACTCAAATCAATTATCAAGGATAGAATAGTTAGTTTTCTGGAAGGAAACAGATTGATTCAAGATACTCAACATGGGTTTAGAAAAGGGCGATCGTGTCTCACAAATCTCTTGGACTTTTTGAATTTTGCTACAGAACAATTTGATCAGGGAAATCAGGTTGATGTAGCATATCATGACTTGAGTAAGGCCTTTGACAAGGTACCCCATAAACGGTTAATGATGCAGCTTCAGGTCCATGGTATTGCAGGTAGCATCCTAAAATGGATAGAGTTGTGGCTTTCAGATAGACAGCAGAGAGTGATGCTAAATGGTACAAAGTCATCATGGCAAAATGTTCTTAGTGGAGTCCCCCAGGGGTCGGTACTGGGGACACTATTGTTTATTATATATGTGAATAGCATTGAATGTGGCCTAAGCAGTAAGGTTTTGAAATTTGCGGATGATTTGAAGATCTTTAGGGCAATAACAGGGTACAATCAGCAGGTTTTTCTGCAGAAAGACCTAGACGAGCTCATGAGGTGGTCCGAAAAATGGCAAATGAAGTTTAATTTTGATAAATGCAAAGTCATGCATGTAGGTAGGCAGCATATGAAGGCTCCATACTTGATGGGTGGCCAAGTACTATCTGTGACTCAGCAGGAGAAGGACTTAGATGTTATTTTGAACACAAAATTGGGGGCATCAGAACAGACCAAAGAAGCTAGGAAGAAGGCACTAAGAATGCTTGGGGCAATACAGAGGAATGTGTCATACAAAAGTGAGGAGGTCATCAGGAAGCTTTACTGCGCATATGTCAGGCCACATTTGGAATATAGTGTCCAAGCTTGGTCCCCTAGTTATGAGAAAGATTGTTGGCTTTTAGAGAGAGTACAAAAGAGGGCAACACAAATGGTTAATGGTATAAAAATGGTTAATGGTCAAAACCTCAGTACCATACCTATGACATCATTACACCATACCAACATGACGTCATCATCCAAATTGAAAAGTAAGCATCAGCACCGAAAATGAGTGGTCACATCTTCTTAGTCATGTTCATAAACATAGTATTCTGAAAAAGTATTTACAAAATTCCCAAAACACCTTTTATTAAAAAAAATAACCCTTTTTTCTAGGTAAGGGCTCCATGCCTGTACAGAATATTCCAAATGGGGTTACACATATGCTAAGTGCACATTCTGCTAAGTACAGTTTTCCATGACTTCCTTGCTCTTATATATCACACTTCTATTAATGAGTCCCAGCATTCTGAGCAAAATCATCGCTATCGCTACCTACGCACGTCTCACCACTCACCGCTTCGGACCGCTGACGCCGACCAACCTTCCGGGACGCACCGTGACCGTTCCCGGTTCGACGACAGAACTGCCGTAGCCAAGTGCAAGACGCCGTACACCAGCCATCATCTACGAGCCACCAGCCTGCCACCACACACACACACCGCACCAGCCGACATACACACACACACATACGTACAGTACCCCCAACCTAATTCTCCGGCACTCCACCACTATCCAAACCTCCTCAAACCTCCAACCGCTCTCTCAAGCTCACCTGCTACATCTACTGAGCCGTCGACCTCTACTCTACTCTTCGAGATCTCGAAGACCTACTTCAACTCTACTGATCCTCCAATCAACTCTACTCACCTTTCTACTTCATCTACTTCATCTACCACAGTGGCCAGTGACAGTGCCTCTCCAGAGCAGTGCCCGTCTCTACTTCTACAACGCCATCTACTTCTCTACGATCTACCGTCTTTCTACAAGGTCAGTCCGGCGGTGCTGCCACCCCTCCCACCGCGCTCCCTCCACCCCACCCCCCGCTTTTCCCTCTAGTGCCGTCTGCACGATCTTTTTCTGATCTTTCTGACCGTGCTCTCTTCACGCACATCTCTGATTTCTTTGTGTTTTCTTCATCTTTATCTGCCCCTCTTTTGACAAACTGTCGGGCTTCCTTCACGCCCTTCTATACCCTCCGCCAGCCATTTGTACTGTTCTGTGTCGCACACACACCTGTCACACTCATCTTTTTCCAACACCACACACAACAAACACAGCCAACACCACACGCTTCAACACCATGAACACCAATACACCACCTACAGGCGAGTTCTTCATTTGCCGCCGGGGAGACGGGGAGCCCATGGGCTCCCTCGACCCCTGGCTGGTGGATGAAGAACTCGTCCGACAGACAGGAGCGCCCCTACACGCCAAACCTATGAGATCTGGGGCGCTCCTCATTCACGCCAACACCGACATAGACGGCCGCATACTCCCCACCATACATCACATACAAAACACCCCTATCTCGATCACTCCGGCCACACACATGAACACCTCACAAGGCACCATCAAGGCACGGGAGTTGGTCTGTATACCGGAGGAGACCCTAACCCGGAGGTTCCGGGAACAGGGCGTCTCCTCCGTGTACAGGCCGCCCCCACGCCACGGATACAACACCACGGACATACTAATTCTCACCTTCACAACACGTACACAACCCAAACACGTGAAGGCGGGCTACCTGCTTTTTCCGGTCACACCACGCGCACCCCTCCGCGAAGATGCCGTAAATGTCAACGGTACGGGCATTCAACGGGGGGGGGGGTGCCACAGCAACACCCACACCTGCGCAAATTGCGCAGGACAACACGACACAGACCACTGCACCAGCGGCGTGCGCAGCTGCGCCGCCTGCGGGGGGACCACGCGGCGTCGGACGGGGGCTGCCCCCGATGGCAGGCGGAGCGGGAGGTGCTCCGCCAGGTCCACCTCGGGGGCATGGCCCTGGCCGACGCCAGAGCGTCGGTGTTTGGCCCGCGGGCGGCGTGGCCGCTCCGCCGCACAGAGCCGGGGAACCCACAACCACCACCACTATCACACACAGAATACCCGGCTCTGCCTGCACCCACGCCACACAAGCAGACAACGAATACATACACACAACAACCCGACGCACCAACACCAACGAACACCAACACACACCCAAAACACCCCGCAACACCAGGACACCCCATCACCCACCGACCACTACAAGCACCACCAGCCATCCCAACTCGCCTATCAGCACCCACCCCACCCTGCCACCCACCACCACCGCCACCACCCTACCAACCAGGAACCTCAACATCCCCTCAGGCCTCACTCACTTCACACACAACGGACACATCACTGACACAGCACTCGCACACAGACACGGGGTCTGAACAGACAGACACCGAGCGCATCAACACCGACTCAGACGTCACAGTCCCCTGCACCCCAACACCACCCCCTACCAACCACAAGTACCTCATAGGCCCACGAAAATCACCACCAAAAAACACTCCCCCAAAAGACCACTCACGCGTGCCAACACCCACAGACAATGAACACAATACTCCAATGGAACACTCACGGACTCATTAGACACTGGCCAGAATTTAAACACTACGCATTACAAACACACCACACTGCACTATGCATACAGGAAACACACTTTAAACCCCATGACCCGTATCAATTCAACATCCCTCAATACACGCTACACAGACAAGACACACACACACACACACATACAGATCAGGCGGAGTATGCACATACATTAGGAATACAACACCGCACCGCCTGATACCATTCAACACCACAGCAGACATATTACTCACGGAAATCCACCTACACAACACAGCTTACACACTCATCAACATATACGATCCCCCTCGCGAACCACAGAAACCCTTCCGGAATTAAACAAGGCACTCGATCAAATTCACACACCCGTCATAGTCACAGGAGACTTCAACTCGCACCACCCACTATGGGACACCCGCACAACACGACCCGATCACAGAGCACTCACACTCATCACACTGGCTACACAACATAACCTCACAGTACTCAACACCGGATCACCAACATACCTCGTCCCAATTAGCCACACCCTCCCCACTACCCCTGACGTAACCCTGGCATCCTCCCGCATAGCCCTTACCCTATCATGGACATCCGACCCCGATCCTCAATTCAGTGACCACGCACCCATAACCATCACCTTTAACCAAATCCCGACCATCGGCCCACCGCATCCACCCACGGGCCGATGGAACCTCAAAAAGCATCCTGGACATCCTTTTCAGAATCTATGGCAGCACAAACAGCACACAACCCACACCTCACACCAGAACAATTTGCAGACACCCTCATCACCACAGCACACCAACACATACCACAGACAAAACCACGCCATCAACACAAACCTCGCGCGGCACCCTGGTGGAGCGACGAATGCCACCGGGCAGTCCGCGCGAGGAACCACGCACGACACAGACACGAAAGACACCGCACACCAGAAACACTCACAGTATACAAACAACTCAGAGCAGCCTGCAAAAGAACCATTAGAAATGCCAAAAAAACGTCCTGGAATAAATTTTGCACCCAATTTAACAGATTCACTCCTCTCGGCGAAATTTGGACACTTCTTGGAACATTCCAACATCGACAAAGACCACAAGCCAAAGCCATCACACTCATACACAACAACGTCACCACCACAGACCCACAAAGAATAGCAAACATTTTCGCACACAACTATCACATTAGGTCATCCACACTCGCACAACACCCCCCACCACCAATCAGACACACACGGCCACACCTTTACAACACTAGGTTCACACTCACAGAATTACAAATAGCAATCACACAAACAGGAAACACAAGCGTAGGACCAGACAACATACACTATTCATTCTTCAAACACCTACCAACACAAGCACTACAAACACTACTGGACACCTACAACACCGCATGGACAACACATACATACCCACAATCTTGGCTACACGCTCTGCTCATTCTTATCCCAAAACAAAACACAGACCTAACCCTATGCGACTCCTACCGCCCTATCGCACTAACCAGCTGTCTCCACAAACTCTTTGAACGCCTTGTCAAAAAACGCCTCCTCTACATTATTCAAACACAAAAACTAATCTCTCCTATACAATCAGGCTTTCTTCCTAATCGCTCATGTCTAGACAACCTCACCTATCTCACCACACACATCCAGGAAGCGGCGGCCAGGAAATGCTCCACCGTCGCCGTCTTCCTGGATCTCAAACAAGCATATGACACGATCAGCATCACAGCACTCCTAGAACACTTACACAACATAGACATACAGGGCAGACTTATACACTACCTTCATTTCTACCTACTAAACCGCTCTTTCCAAGTAAAAATAGGACAACACACTTCAGACACTAAATTCCCCACAACCGGCCTAATGCAAGGTTCGGTTCTTAGCCCCCTTCTCTTTATTTTAGGTCTAAATTCAGTCATCACCGACAACCTTCCGGCCAAAATTGCAATCTACGCAGACGACATTGTAATCTGGACTTCACAAAAATTACCAAACCACGCACTAGCAATACTACAGAACACACTAACAGAACTACACAACAGACTCGCCCTACTAAATCTACACATCGCACCACACAAATCTAAATGTATGTTCTTCGGTTACCACAAACACACAGATGAACAACCACTAAAAATAGACCAGACACCCATACCATTTGTCACCAGTGCGAAATTTCTCGGCATCACATTTGACCGACTACTCACCTTTCGGTTACACATCTTAGACATCCACAAACGCGCATCAAAAAGAATCAACCTACTACGAGCACTTTCTGGCACAAACTGGGGATTCGATCGAAACACACTTCTAACTCTCTACAAATCAATCATTCGGCCAATTTTGGAATACGGATCCCCACTCTTCGAAAATGCAGCTAAATCAAACATCCACCTACTAGACACACTACAACACCAATGCCTCAAAATAGCCACTGGAGCATACATCACTACACCTTATCTCGCAATGCACATCTACAACCACATACCAGAACTCAAACACAGACGCACTGAAGCACTACTTAGATATCATTACAAAACACAACTTGTCAAACACCACCCATGCACTGAAGCACTCAAAATCCGCACCAAACGCAGACACATACTCATGAACGCACCACGACTCAGAACCACGATAGGAACTCGCATACACCAACACGCAAATAGACTACAAATCACACTCCCCACAACACAACCCCTCCCACCACCCACAGCATGGTGGAAACACCAAGCTCCCACAACACACTTCCTCATAGACAAACCGAAACACACATACACAGACGCAGAAATTCAACAACTATTCCTACAATTCACATCACAATATGCAAATCACAACATCATTTACACAGACAGCTCCAAATCACATACACAGCAGACGGGCACAGCGGCGGTGCTGTATACAAATACAGCACCGCCCTTGAGTCATCTTACGTGCCCGTCTGCACGACACAGCATCCACATACACAGCAGAACTCTACGCAATCTTCTCTGCATACTCCACCATCTATAACACACAAATACAACACAATATCATAGCAACAGACGCAAAATCAGCACTACAAAGCATAACACCATACACCACATTCAAACACCCACTCATTCCCAAAATACTCTACATACATACCAAACTAAACATCCAACAACGCCCACTACTTCTCTGGATCCCAAGCCACACAAACATACACGGTAACGAACACGCAGACACAGAAGCAAACCTAGCCACAACACTACAACAAACCACGCAATGCCAATAGCCCCCCCAAAAAAAAAAAAAAAAAAAAAAAACGATAAACATGACGCTGATTAAAGGACAACGAAACAAAAACAAAAATATACCCCAATACCAAATGTTCTTGCAATGTCTAAACCAAGGCGAAGACCCAACCCCAAACCCCCACTACACCCCGTACCCCAATCTGGCACCGTCCGGACTGGCGACTCTTCTCAACCGCAACATCTTCGGACTCCGACCACCTCTACTATACTTCTGCTCAACCCAACTCTACTCAACTCTACTCTACTCAGCTCTACTCCACACTACAAGAATCTACTTCGACACTGCTCAACCAGTCAACACCCTCTTCCACCCCTCGACTAATCCTCCTACCATACCCCTCACCCCTTTATACCGCTTAACACCAACAACCGGAAACAGCCGACATCACCACACGGTGGCAGGCTGGCCAAATTCACACACACAGCATTCTGAGTGCCCTGTTCCTAGCTGGGGTGCATTGTTTTTTTTTTGCTTCAGGGTCTTTTGAAACCAACACACCTAAGTCTCTTTCCTCTTCAATAACATCCAGCTCCCTCCCTCCCATTGTATATATGAAATTATCACCTCCAGACCCCAGATGCATGACCTTAAACTTATCATAATTGAAAGACGTCTGTCATTGATTAGCCCACTTTTTTAGGTCCTCCAAGTCTAGTTGAATATTACTGGATTGATCACTACTGTTTGCCACTCCTACCAGCTTGATGTCAGCAAATTTGAACACTATTCCTCAGCCCTACTTCAATGTTATTCACAAAGATGATAAAGAGAAGTGGCCCTAGAACAGAGCCCTGTGGTACTCCAGTAAGAACATCCTTTCAGTCAGATTTACATCCATTTAACACTACCCTTTGTTTCCTTCCCCTCAACCATGCTTCAATCCAACCTAGAACTTTTCCAACAATCCCATGTTGTTGTAGTTGATGAACCAGCCTCCCATGTGGAACTTTATCAAAAGCTTTGCTAAAGTCCAAGTACACAACATCCATCCTAGTAGGTATAGGTATGGTAGGTAGGAATATTAAATAGGAAGGATACTTGGGTGTTAGTTTCAAATGACCTTAAGGCAGAAAAATTGCACTACATTGCTGACACCCATTCTCAGAGTGGGAAACTTACTTTCCAAGTTGGGAGTCGGAGTGCATACCGATTTCTTCCGGAGTACATTTTCATGGACATTATTTTTGTATGCATGGAATCTGTTTACCAGTAACTGACTGGAAAACCTAAATCAGTACCTACATAATATGGATAAGTAATATCATTCTCATTTTTGGTCCAATCAAATGTTAAAACATAGGAACAAAGAAGTGAACAATGGATGGCACCGCCCAGCAGTGACTCGTAATAATCAGCACCATTTCGTTTCTCATAACTCACAAGAGCAATATGCTTTCCTTTCACTTTTGGTCTCAGTACAAGGCTAGCCATATGAAAAACAAACCAAAATACTTCACACTCCACCCTCAGCTCAGAGTGCATACCTACCTATGCAGCCAATTTCCCACATAACACGAACACAACTCCGCTACTGCACACGCCACAGTTGGATGTGATCAAAGCAAAGGATCAGTCAAGGTGTCGTGTTTGCAGTATGACACTGCTAACCACATATCCAAAGTTGCTAATGGTTATATCATATAAAAAATACTGCTATTTCTGTCTTAAAGGGTGTTTTTGGAATTTTTTCGGATTCTTGTCCCGGAATATGATGTTTATTAACGTGATTCGGAAGATGCGATCATTCGTTTTCTCCGTAAATGCTTACGTCTTGGTTAATCTTAGCGATAATATCTATCATGCACCATATATGCCACACCGCTGTTGTTTGTTGCATAATTTATCCATCCCTCACCTGGCACTTCTCAGACGTGATTAAAGGGACATTCAACACTTCACGCAGTTGATTCAACAGTTTTTCACGTCGAAAATGCTTAATTTCCGCCTCTTTGCCACATAGATGACACCACCACTATTTCACCGCCACGCCAAAAAAAACTAAGCAGAGCACGGCTTGCAGCCGTGATGTACGGATGACGTCACTATAAATATTACGCTTGTTTTTAAATTATAATATATGAGTTTATATTAGTTTAGACAAGAGTAGATTGTATTATGTTAGGTTAGGTTTTCCTATTTAATTATTAATTATCATACTGCTTGTTGGAAGTCGTGAGGAAAGACGACGAGACCGAGCAGAAGCTGACTCTTTTAAATATCACTTCGCGGTCCGTCACGATGAACATTACGCTTGTGTTTTTAAATTAAAATATATGAGTTTATATTAGTTTAGACAAGAGTAGATTGTATTATGTTAGGTTAGGTTAGGTTAGGTTAGATTTTCCTATTTAATTATGAATTATACTATTTGTTGGAAGTTGTGAGGATAGACGAGACTGGGGTCACAGGGGTCACTTTGAGGTCAACAGTTCAAAAATGGCTTTGGTGTGTGTAGGTTGTGATCCAGTGCCATATGATATAATCAAACTTTGCTATGAGGACAACCAAGCGAGCTTAGACTTCCTTAGACACCACGGAGTTCTTCCTGCCAGAGTTGTCTGCTCTAAGTGTTCCAAGGCCTGCAGGTTGCAGGAGAGTAGGCATCGGTGGGAGTGCACCGAGACGTTTCGTGTCGCCAGAAGGAAGGAGAAGAAGAGATGTGGGTTCGTCACAAGCGACTACAAAGGAACTTTTCTCGACGGAACCCGCCTGGAACCGTGGCAAGTTGTGTGTATTAATAATCTGTGGTTAGATAAAGCCGGGACCATCTCATTAAGGTATGTGAACGTTTGTAGCATTAGCCAATCGAAGCCTCAGTCCCATGCCTATGACATCATCATACCGTACCGACGTGACTATGACGTCATCGCTCAAATTGAAAAGTAAGCATTTACGGAGAAAATGAATGATCGCATCTTCCTAATCATGTTCATAAACATGGTATTCCGAGAAAAAAATCCAGGGATTCCTAAAACACAGTTTAAGTAAAATTTACCAAAATACCTTGCATTGATTGGTTGTCAGACAGATTTCGGAACAGAAAACGCAAACGCAGCCAATTATGATCGGTGACCTCCGGTACTCTGGAGAACATCTCTTAAAACTGTCAAACTTTCCCACTACCTACATGGGTGGCAGGAACACAGGTTTTCCGAGACATGGCTCCAAAGCTGGAGAACAGTGTACTCAGTGCGCATGCACATCATCTTGCAAGTTGCTGTTGGTGCTTTGTTGTCGGCAAAATTCCGGTGGTTGAGATTGATAGGTGTGTGAGGCTGTGGTCCAGCTGACTGCTACAAAAGTTAGTTTGAGTGGTGACCGTAAGTGGAATAACCAGTGTTTTTTGGGTGTTGTTTGTTTTTATTGATATCCTTGTTTCCAAATTTGTGTCAGAGTACATGTGAAGCCCATCATATCCAGTATGAACCCAGAGTGCAAAAATGTTTTCAGAGATAAAATCTCTTAAGAAGTGCCTCAATTCCCACCCTGCCTATTCTTCCGTGGTCAATTATCTACAACAAATTAAACTGGTTCAACTTTTACCTTTCAATCAAGTAGGTAGTTAGGATGTGTTCCTAGGTACCGGTATTCTTGAAGTATTACCCCTCACACTTCCTTTATCTCAACAATGTATCCAAGCCATCATCAGCTGACTGCCAGTCAGCTGTTGGTGACGTCACTCAAACGTACCGACACCCCGCAGCTGGGTGCACTGAATGATCCAAGGGCATCACCAGGAATATTTATAAGGGTCAGGTTAGGTTAGGTTAGGTTAATGTTAGGTTAGGTTTTCACCATTGTGAAATAGCATCTGCACACCCTCCCCTCTGTATGTTCGAGTGACGTCACTAACAGCTGACTGGCAGTCAGCTGACGATGGTTTGGATACATTGTTGATGTAAAGAAAGCGTGAGGGGTAATACTTGAAGATTACCCTTGATACCTAGTTTAGATGTTTCATACTACTGCCTGAAACAGTCACCGACTGCGGGATCCAATGAATTGGTATACTAGGAACCCCGGCTTGAACACAAAACCCTTACACATAGGGGTGCATGCCTGAAGATTACCTGTAGCTTGTACAGCTACAGCACCTCGTAGCTTGTACAGTATACTCTGGCTTGTACCTGCTGTTTTTCTCGCCGCCACCACCCACCACCACGCGTTCCAGCCCGAGCAAGATAATGTAACATGCGCGCCAATACCGGTGAAAACGTTAAAATTCGTAAGTACTGCCATATGAAGTTCTACATTTACTTCTCCTGAGGCGGGCTCAACAAATCGCAACGGGACACCTAAAAATCACATTGGGAAGCCAAAAAGTCCCGCAGGTGTGTGTGTGTTGTTGTGTTTGGCCAGCCTGCCACCTGTAGGTGATGTCGGCTGAGGCCCCGGAAAATGACACTGTAGCCCCAATGATCGCACAAGGACCAAAAATCACACTGGGGGCCCAGAAAGCCACACAGAGGCCCCTAAAACGACGCAAGGGGCCCAAAAATGACACGGGCCCCTGAAAATAATATTGCGGGCCTCAAAAAGCCACGCAGGGCCCATGAAGACTACACTGGGGCCCAAAATAGCATGGGGCCCCTAAAAATCACGTTGGGCCTCAAGAAGTCGCGCAGGGGCCCTGAAAATGACGCTGAGGGCCCTCAAAATCCCACCAAGGCCCCTAAAAGTCACATTGGGACCCCAAAAATCGTTCCGGGGCCCTAAAAATGACGTTGGGTCTCGAAAAATGGGACCGGGCCTCTGAAAATATCGCTAGGGCCCGTAAAAAGTGCATCGGGGCCCGAGAAAATCACGTTGGGGCCTCAAAATGTCGAGTTGGGGCCCCTAGCTAACACGCTGTGGGCCCAAGAAGTCTCGCCGGGCCCATGAAAATGACTGGCGTCCAAAAAGACTGGCCGGACCCCTGAAAATCACGCTGAAGCCCAATTGATCGGACCGGGGCCCCTGAATATCGCGCTGGGCCCTCACAAAGTTGGACTGGGACCACTGCAAATTACGTTGGGGCCTCAAAGATTCGCAACTGGGCACCTGGAAATCATGCTGGGGACCCAAATGTCGTGCTGGGGTTCAAGAAGATCACGACGAGGGCTCCAAAAGATCGGGCTGGGGTCTCTGAAAATCACGCGGAGCCTGGGGTATCAAAAAGTCTCGCCCGGTCCCCTGAAAATCACACCCAAAAAATGAAGCTGGGACAACGCAAAACACCGTCCGAACATGGAAAATTCGCGCTAGGGACCCCAAGAAGTGACCACGGGGCCCAAAAAATAGCACTTGGAGCCAAAAATGTCACGCCGCTGCCCTTGAAAATGTCACTATGGGCAAAAAAAGTAGCGCCGCAGCCCCACAGGTCGCAGCTGGCTTCCCAAAAATCAATTCCTACGTGGAATGTCACTCACACCGGAAGCCCGAAGAGCCCAAAACGCACCGGGAGCCCGAATAATCGTACCGGGGCCCCAAAATATCATGCATGGGCTTGCAAAAATAGAACCCGACCCAAAAGAATCACAAGGGGTTTCTGCTGAATCAGCTGAAAAAAAAACTCCTTGAGCAACCGCAGTAGCGTACCAAGGAGGAAAATGCCCCCTCCCTCCAGAAGGGGCTCCCAAGAATCGCGACGGGGTGGAAAAAATCGCGCTGGGCTCCACAAATTTACGTCTGGGCCCACAGAAATCGCGTAGGGGGCTCTAAATGAATACAGCGGGCACACAATCGTACCGGGCCCCCGAAAATTTGAACCTGGGCCCGCCAAAACCGCGCTTGGTCTAGCTAAGTGCGACGCGCCCGGCCGACTCGTGCCGAGCTCCCCAAATATCGTGGTTGGGACCCAAAATTCCTGTTGGTAGTCCCAAAACTCAGAGTCCGGGCATAACATATTCCCCTCTGTAAGCACAGCGTGGCTCCAAAAATCGCATCGGGACTCTACAAAAATCAAGCCGAGGCCCTCCAAAATAAGGAGAGATACCGAAAAATAAATGCCCAAACCAGACATATCGCTCCGGAGCCCAAACATGGCACCAGATGCCATAAAAAACGCGCATGGCCTCGAAAAAAGGACAGGAGCTCGACAAATCGCAGTGGGACATACAAATATGGCGCCGGTGCCAGAACAATCAGGCCGGGACTCGGACCTTTACAAAATGCAAAAGAAGTCACCAAAAATTGCGTCGAGCACAGAAAACTAGCTTCGGGTCCCCTGGAACCACGCGCCTGGGCCCGACAAGTCGCGCTGGGACCCCGACAAATTATACCGGAGCTCCCAAATTCGTGCTGGGGTCCCTTAAATGTGCGATTAGGACCCTCAAATAAACAAAGCGGCACCCTAAGAGGACAACGGGAGGCCAAAAATGCACCAAGGTCCTCCAAAGCGTACCAAGTCTCGCAAAAAGCGGCAAGGCCTGAAAACATGCGTTGCAGCTCTAAATAAACATACAGGGGGCTATAAAAAAAACAACGCAGACCCTGAAGGCACACCGGGTCTATGAGACCGCATGTCCTCAAAAGAGGAACAAAAAGTCCTAAACAAGGAACAAAAAGACCGGACACTAAATATACACATTGGGGTCTTCGAAAACGCGCCGAAACCTGAAAAATATCGTCGGTGCACAACAAAAAAGTCTTTAAAAAGAGCCTTGGTCTCAAACGTGTGCCGAGCCCCTAACCAAAATTGGCTGCAGCCCTAAAACACGGGGGGACGAGTGGTCTAGGGATAAGATGCTCGTCTCGCAATCGAAAGATTGTGGGTTCGAATCTCACCTGTCGCTACTCTTCGCCCGCGACCAATCGGCGTGAGAGATTGGCGACGCTATATGACTCAACGGTCGACGTGTCGTAAAACCAATAACCAACCAACCAGCCCTAAAACACATCCGTAGACGAAGAAAAACACAACCACTCTAAAAAAAAAAGAGCACCGGAACGGCGCCTATGTTGGGTCGCCAATCTGGGAGCATATTTAACCAAAGAGATGAGGTGCATCAAAGCTCAGCGGGTCTCCGGGCTTCTTAGCCATCAAAAAATGTGGGAAGAAGAGAACTAATCATCGAACTGCAAAAAAAAATCCTTTTTTTCAGCGAGCCCCAATCCGAAACATTCCACACGTCAAATATGGAACAAAACTAGCATATGACCAAAATACCTTTACTAGAAGGTAGATCGAAGTTTTCCTTCAAGCCCGCATGACGTCCTCCAAAGGTATTTTTTAGTATGGTATCAATATGGTTGCAGACGACTTTTCTCAAATCATACGCAATGGTTACTTTTATTTTGCTTCCTCTACAAGCAAATATATTTATCTTCCGCTGACTGAGTTATTAATCTTGTCCTGTTCTTTCCAGTGAACATTTGTTCCGACACATATTTGTATCATGCATAGGCAAGGTTGGATTTGTGCATTGTAATATTGCATGGTGAGAGGAATATTTTGTAGTCATCCAGTATGGAGAATATTTTTGTTCAAACCTTATGCATCGTGACTCAATTTGCACCCACTTTCGGTGAATTTTGAGCACTTACTTGATCAAAGCAGCTCATTGTCAAGCATAGGAGGTGACTAAGGAGATTCAACCTCCAGATGAGAAAACAAGAAACAATTTTCTGGAGAGGATAGTGTTCTGGATTCCAAAAATCCAGGAGCCTATTTTCCAAACATGTACCTACCTACCTACATTGACCGATACAACAGTCATTGCAAACAGCTCTTTCTAGGCCAGCTAGACCCAGGGCATGGTGCATTATTCCTTTATTAATTTTGCATGGATTATTGACCATACATGCATAATTGAACATTTATGTACAATACAATCGTCATGCTATGAATGCCTTCCTGAAATTTTCCATGAGTTGCAGTCTATTTTCCTGTAGTATGAATTCAGCATCTAGATAGAATGTTTGAATGTAACACCTCTCTGTTTCAGGTGTCATGCCTTACTGTGCAGTACCAGAGGTGGGACTGGGCAGACAACTTTAATAAAGAAGAAATCTGGTTACACCATTTTTATCAGGATTCTGCCTTAGCAAAATCTCTTAGCATGCAATAAAATATGTCTAAGTTCTCAAATGTTGTGAACCAAGAGCATACTCCAAGCATTTGAAAGAAATTGATAAGAGAAGAAACCTAAAGAAAGAACTGCTCAACCGTGCCTCTTTGCAGAGAAGCAAATGTCTCCTACCATCAGCTATTCCCACCATAATATTCCCACCAGCCAATACCTGGGTGATCCTGACACTTTTTGTATTAGTGATGTTTACATCATTGGCAAGATTATGTTGTTGTGTTTTTCCTGCTTTGTTTGCATGTTCACAATGTTTTTCCTCCACAAAAGAAAAAGATGGATAAGCCTGGTTAGGTTATGTCCTTTTATTTCAAGATTTTGATACTTTTCTCTGAGAAAATAGATTAGGCTGGCTAATTTTATGCTAGGTTACTTTGCAAATTTCTAAAGCTTTCAATAATTAGTTATTGTATATGAACCAATTGAAAGCACTCCTTTTTGGTATTATTTTGCTTTTCAACCAATTTTTGTGCTTGCTGGTAAAAAATATGTTCTTTGTGCACCAAAATAACAATCACGATAAGACCCTCATGTCAAGCATTTACCACTAAGTTATAGCTACACTAAGTTAGGGCCAAAGGTATGATAAATAAGATAAAAGATTTGGGCCAGATCTGCTGACTGAAATCGTGCATTTATGAGCTACATTTTTTTTACAGAATGGACAAAGAATGAGGTTATCATGAGATAACAAGTGAGTGATGCCTATATTTAGGTTGGTTCTTTCCATCAACATTATAGGATTTGTGTAAAATGCCGCCACACGCCACGGTCTTCACTGCGGAGTTGATGGCCATCAGCAAACTCTTGCATACATCGAGGTTGACGACGATATTGTGCATGTTATTTTTACTGATTTTCGGAGCAGTCTTGTGACGCTGCATGGTTTTAACCAGCAACATGTCATCGTACGAGACATTTTATCGCACCTTACTTCGCTGCATCGCATGGGAAAACAGGTCATACTTTGCTGGATTCCAGCACATGTCGGAATCCGTGGTAACGAGCTGGCCGACAGGGCTGCAAGGCGTGCAGCACAAGCGCCAAGGAGTCGCGTTCTCCCACTCCCTGCCAGTGACTACTATCCAATTATCTCATCATTTATTGTCATAGGACCAAGTGGAGTTCAACAAATTAAAGCAAATCAAACCTTAGCTCCGTGGCCCTCGTCCTTCAGCCAAACTAGAAGAGACGAGGTAGCCATCTGTCGTCTCAGAATTGGTCCCACTCTAGCAACACATAGGTATTTATTGTATGGGGACGACAGGCCGAAATGTGTTAGGTGTAATGCCGCGCTGACTGTGCACCATCTGCTGGTGGCGTGCCAAGCATACACAGAAGAACGTAGGCGCCACTTCGGATAAGATGCGAATGCTCTGAGGTTGAAGGACTTATTGGGAGATTATTTCCGATTTATACACAATGGAGCAGTTTTGTGCTTCCTTGCGGAGATGGGATTTGACGTAATATATGCACCTGCCTAACTGATTACTTGTTTCCACAGATCTTAGATCAGGCGCCTTTATAGCTACCGATGTTTTATATTCGGTTGTGACAGTCTGACGCGTGCTTAGGCAACCTTGTTATGGGTGCAATATAACCCAATGGGGTTGACGCACCCTAAAACCCCAATAATCATCATTAAAATGCCAAACATGCATAAGAAGTCCCTGGGCTATTTTTGATCACAATGTTGTTTTTCTGGTGTTTTATGATTTGACACTCATTCCTTTGGAAAATGAAAACTTCCAAAGATATAAGCACTTTAAGTTCAAGTACCTCTGTCTAAGAAATCAGTCCAATAAAAAATATAAAAAAACATTGAAGTAACTTTTTTTTAAACAAAACAAAAATTGACTACATGTACCTGCTTTCCCACCTCAACGACATATGGGAAGTGTGGGTAAAAGGTTTTGGG
The DNA here is from genome assembly GCA_034440615.1 of Ashinkailepas kermadecensis. NCBI lineage: Eukaryota > Metazoa > Arthropoda > Thecostraca > Neolepadidae > Ashinkailepas > Ashinkailepas kermadecensis. The sequence continues at coordinate 95,661 of JAOTOM010003483.1, forward strand.
TGTGGTGGTATATAATGAAAAATAGCATACAATTATGAATAAAAATGAATACAACCTAACCTAGCCTACTGATGTTGGACGGCCTAAAACCTACCGATGTTGAATCACTTAAACGCACTAATATTGGATTACTTAAAACCTACGGATGTTGGATTGCCTAAATATGACTTTAAAATGTGATTTTCAAAGCAAATTGCAGAGGACTGTCCATAATAGCCACTGCACGTGGAGGGCATGTATTGTGAAATAAATAAATATATAAATAGGAAGACGTCAGCCTTCCACAGCCGCCGGCTGCCAGCGACCATCGTGCAAACAGCGGGTCAGGCGTGAACGGTCCAGGTCGCGGACCGCTGATAGGTCATTCACATTATGGCCAGATCAGGTCGCGAATGGTGCCGTTGCTGTATCAGTTCCCGAAGCTGTCCCGTCGGCTCCTGCGACGTCATTTGCGCGAGGGGTATCTCAGCTGAGGCCACCATCAGTGGTAGCCTTATCCGCTGGCGTGTGTTCCCTTGCCGCTCCAGTTCAGTACATGAGATCAAGTTCAAGCCGGGCTGTGACAGATGGTCACCACGTGTGCGCAGACCACTCGTACATTACGGCTGCGATGCGAGTGATGAATGAAAGCAGGCGAAGTTACATGTGAAAGATTCTTATATTGTGAGTTCATGTCTGATTTTTTTTATCGCCAACTGTGGTTGGCGATCCACGCAGGTCATCGTGCTGCTGCCGTTGTTACTTGGTTATGTTATAAGTTCGCGATACATTCGTACTTGAAATACGTATGCGCAAATACACGTGAAAATCGTACTAAGAACATATTCGTACTCGATATATTCGTATTCGGGGAGTTTTATGAACCACGCAAGCAGGACGCTACATCTGCAGTTGGGTCGAAGGTAACCATTTTTATGCAATTTTCCAATTTGCGACTTGTATCCTCAATGACAGATGCAGCCAGCTTCCTGCACACCGACATAGCGAACAAATGTCATCAGCGGGTATCAACAAACACCCCCTGCCACACCAATTATTTTCACAATTTGCCACCAATATATACAGATTGCATATGCACCCACAAACCAAACGCGTGCGTCCATTCATGTGTAGACTTAACCGTAAGCATGCAAATAAAGGGCTTAATCATTTGCAATAATGTCTTGCGGCCCACTGGTGCAGATTGCTTTTGAACCATTAATGCACCAGACACATACACACACACACACACACTATGTATATATATATATATATATATATATATATATATATATATATATATATATATATATATATGTATGTATATGTATAAATACACAAATATATATTACGTGGGATATATGGGGCCTCCTGTCGGTGGCGGATCCAGGGAGGGGAGTTGGGGCACATGCCCCCCCCCATGAAAGGTGGCGTCCCTTCGACCAGGAAAACGCGTCCCTCCGCGAAGGCTCGAGTGCACCCCATCACCCTCGAATTTTTCAGCCACAGGCGTGTCTCGGCAAGAAAGGCACCCCTCAAGCTGCTTTCGCGGTGGCGCCACTCCAAGCAATTAGAAAAACGTGGAACATGTGACAGCATGTGACAACTAGAAAAATTAGACAATTAGAAACATGTGACAGCAATTAGAAAAACGTGGGAGGCCTAGCAGAAACCGGATAATCGCAGGTAGTGTGTGTGCCGAATACGCCGAAGGCGCAAGGCGGGTGAACAGGTGCACGCACGTTGGAGTTTTGATGAACGGCCGTCATAAACTGGGATGCCTGAAAGTGGAAAATTTTACATTTTTGAGTGATTTGTGCAGTTGTAATTTCAGCATTGTTAGGTGACTTATCAAGCGATGCCAAAAGAAAACACTTCGAACAGAATGGAAGGGTTGAAAAAAAAAGATGGAAGGGTTGAGTATAGGGTTGAAATCCGGTGACTCAGAAACGATGGTGGTAGGTTGGGCCCTCTACACAAGACAATTAAGTTGGTCACTAATTATTTTATTTTAAAAAGAATAAAAAGGGGCGCATTTGAAAAATAGTGATCGAAATCCGGGGACTTTAAAAAAAATGGACGTAGGTGGGGCCCCCTCCAAATCAATTAGCCCCCCTAGCGCAAATCCTAGGTACGCCACTGGATCCTATGTATTATCCATTTGGGCCCGCCCATTGCCCTCATGCATTGTGCCCACCCCCAATAATTTCCAGAATCCTACGCCCTTGCTCAGCGGGCCTGTCAAACCTCAAGAGCTTCACAGCCCTGTGGCGGCCTATGAGTGTTTATCCCTCAATGGCCCTCAGGTCCCAGTTTACCCCTCAGCTGTTCGGGACTATTTCCAGGCAGGACATAAAGACATAAAAGATCAGTGCAACTATGAGCCACAAGGGCCCTTCTTGGTTGCACTTTTGGACACTGAACCAGTTGCCCACCAAATCTGTATATCAGCCCTCCCTGGAATACAGAAAAACAAGCCCCCTATTCTTATAATGATTGTCTATGCCGTTTTTAAATATGTTCAGTGTGTTGCTACTGACAATAGTTCCTGGCAGCTGGTTCCAGTGTTCGACTACCCTGTTGGTGAAGAAAGACTGTCTTAACCTTGTCCTGCTGTGATTAACTTTAATTTTGAATTGATGACCTCTAATTGCATCATTTCTGTTAAATTCAAACATTTCACTGAGATATCCCTGTTACTGACCACGAACAGATTTAAAAACCTCGATGAGATCTCCTCTCAGCCTTCTATATCTAAGTGAAAACATATTCAATTTCTTCAATCTTTCCTCATATGCCAGGTTGCCTATACCATTAACCATTTTTGTTGCCCTCTTTTGTACTCTCTCTAAAAGCCAACAATCTTTCTCATAACTAGGGGACCAAGCTTGGACACAGTATTCTAAATGTGGCCTGACATATGCACAGTAAAGCTTCCTGATGACCTCCTTACTTTTGTATGACACATTCCTCTGTATTGCCCCAAGCATTCTTAGTGCCTTTTTCCTGGCTTCTTTGATCTGTTCTGGTGCCCCCAATTTTGTGTTCAAAATAACACCTAAGTCCTTCTCCTGCTGAGTCACAGTTAATACTTGGCCACCCATCAAGTTTGGCACCTTCATATTCTGCCTACCTACATGCATGACTTTGCACTTATCAAAATTAAACTTCATTTGCCATTTTACGGACCACTTCACAAGCTCGTCTAAGTCGTTCTGCAGCATAACCTGCTCATTGTGCCCTGTTATTGCCCTAAAGATCTTCAAATCATCCGCAAATTTCAAAACCTTACTGCTTAGGCCACATTCAATGCTATTCACAAATATAATGAACAATAGTGGCCCCAGTACCGACCCCTGAGGGACTCCACTAAGACCATTTTGCCATGATGACTTTGTACCATTTAGCATTACTCTCTGCTGTCTATCTGAAAACCACAACTCTATCCATTTTAGGATGCAACCTGCAATGCCATGGACCTGAAGCTGCATCATTAACCGTTTATGGGGTACCTTGTCAAAGGCCTTACTAAAGTCAAGATATGCTACATCAACCTGATTTCCCTGATCAAATTGTTCTGTGGCAAAATTCAAAAAGTCCAAGAGATTTGTGAGACACGATCTCCCTTTTCTAAACCCATGTTGAGTATCTTGAATCAATCTGTTTCCTTCCGGAAAACTAACCATTCTATCCTTGATAATTGATTTGAGTACCTTGCAGACTAGGGATGTGAGGCTTACTGGCCTATGATTTTCAACTTTCCCTCTTTCTCCTTTCTTGAAAATAGGAACTACATTTGCCCTTTTCCAATCTGGTGGAATTTCATTTTGCAAAACTGATCTACAAAATATTATACTAAGTGGAATTGCCAGTTCCTTTTCAGCTTCCCGCAATACCATAGCATAAATTCCATCAGGTCCTGCTGCCTTGTTTGGCTTTATTTTTCTGATATAATTGAAAACAACATCACTATCAATGAAATCAATATCGTGTATCTGATCACCTGTCACTGAACTGTGGTTCACGGTTGGCAGATTTGTCACATCCTCCACTGTAAACACTGATTTAAACTGCTTGCTCAGCTCCTCAACCATCTCACCATCCTCACTCAATATAGTCCCATTTACTTCCAGTGGACCAATTGTGCTTGAAACTTTACTTAGCTTGTAGAAACTAAAGAACTTTTTACTGTCCCCATTACAATTCCTAACCAAATCCAATTATTTTGCTCGCCTTGCTGCTCTGGTTTTCTGCTTCACAGCATCTCTAGCTTTTTGATATGACCTTAGATTTACGATATTTGAAGCTTCCTTAAATACTCTAAATGCATCTTTCTTAGCCTTAATTGATCTCATCAAATCTGGTGTAAGCCAACGCTGGCTTTCCTACCCTTCTTTTGCGTCTTTGCTTTTGGGGGACATGTCTAATCTGAATTTCCCTCAAGTAAGATTTGAATTTTCCCCACATTTCACAGGCATTTAAATACAAAAATTATTCTTCCCATTTTATGGCACTTGCCTCGCTCATGCAGTCAAAGTCTGCCCTGTTAAAATTTGGAACCTTTGCCAAATTATCCTTGATTGTCCCCGCAATTTGTACCTTAAATCGCACTATGTTATGGTCACTTTTTCCCAGAGTTTCTCCTACAGTCAAGTCTTGAACTAAATCACTTAAATCTGAGAAGACAAGGTCCAAGAATGAGCCCTGTCTGGTTGGTTCCGTTACAAACTGATGTAAGAACAAGTCCTCTTCCAGGCATTTCCTAAACAGTTTACATGATGGGGAGCCAACACCAACATTTTCATATCCTTTTAGATTAAAGTCACCAAGAATAAGGCATTTCCTCTGAAAGTTTCTACTGATTTCCTCGCAAATCACCTTATCGAGCTCCAGTTGCTGAGAATGTGGCAAGGTTCCTGATCGATACAAAGCTCCTATCCTCAGTTTATTGCTGTTGCCTTTTCCCACAGCAACATCAAGCCAAATGGACTCCACAGACACATTTTTTACCCCATCTGCTATTTTTTTAGAACTGTATAAGCTATTCACATAGAGCATTACACCACCCCTTTCACTGCTGGACCCCTATTGCATGAAAACATATTGTATCCCCGGATCTCATAGTCCTGTAAGTTATCCCCAAAATATCCCTCACTGACCCATGCCTCAGTGATGCAAACAACATCTGGTTTCTCCTCAGCAACATAACACTTGAACTCATCAAATTTGGATCGAATGCTCTGAGCATTAAGCATCATACACTTAACAAAAGTTCCATAACCCTCTTTGGCTTTTTCATGTTGAGTAGCTCTATCATCTCTGGATAAGCTACCACTCTGCCCCCTTGATCTACTGCTACCCCTATTTGCTGACTGTGAGGTTCTATTGCCTATGCTGTCACTATTGGCATATCCCTGAGATGGCAATGCCAATTCTTCCCTCCCTACCCCATTATCTAGTTTCCCTGAAGGACATGTTCATATACTTTGCCTAACACTTGCACCCCCTTCTCGGAGAAGTGCAGGCCATCCCTCTGATAGAGGTCAGATGAGCCATAAAACCTGCACCAATTGTCCACAAAGGTCAAACCTAACTCATTGCAGAGCCTACCTACCCTGGCATTGGCTGCCAGTGCCCTAGAGCTCCACTCAGGGGAGACTCCAGCCCTAGGCAGAATAGCTGTCACAATAACTCTGCTATTGCTTTGCTTCAGGGTGGCCAGAAGGGCCCTGTAGTCCTGCAGCAGCTCCTCACTCCTAGCAGGACCTATGTTGTTCACTCCTACTTGCACTATAACTGTACTAAACTGGTTTTCATTGGTGGCCTGTGCCACCACTGGGACCAGGTCTCTAACCTTGGCACCAGGCCTGGTGATGCAGGAAGGTCCTTTCCAGCTGGACTGGTGCTCCAGTTCTCAAACTCTGCATAAAACATATTGCTTTGGGAACTGGAGATGAATATGGTCGATATTGTAGCTTACAATATTGACCCTATCCATTTTATTTCATGCCATCCAAGCTATTTAAATTTAAATTCCAGGTTCACATACTCATTCTTTTGTACGAGCGATTCGTGAATTATCCACCTGACGAACCCGCAAGAAGCGCCTGCAATGTGAATTATGTTGCGTTCAAGTGGATATCCCAGTCTCGAACGAAGCCAAGCATTCACGCACACATACAAATATCGACTCGTTCCGCCTTCCCCTGCCCGAAATTTCCGCATGCTTGACTTCACATAGAACGTAAAATAGACCTGGACAACTAAACAACATTGGAACTATCGTCCGCAAGCGGCACGGCGGGAGGTATGGCATATGCTTAGTTTTTTTTTTTAATCGGGGCGGGGAATTATGGCAGATCAAAATAACACAGCTTGGAGGGAACAGTCCGTGAAGTCCATTGCCCATGGTTTTCGCGTGCTTGATAGTCAATTTCGCTAGTTCTAACAATTTAAATATGGCAGTAGTGCTTGCTATTGGCACCATAATATGTGTCCGCGAGAAGTTCCCCAAAATGTTAAAATTGGGTGAGCTTTATTTGGTATTAGTAATGTACAGCAGGAATACCGTCTGATGTGTATATTAGTATGTGCAGCAAGAATATCGCCTGATGTGTCCTGGCAGGTGCAACAGGAATACCGCCTGATGTGTCCTGGTATGTGCAACAGGAATATCGTCTGATGTGTCCTGGTAGGCGCAACAGAAATACCGTCTGATGTGTCCTGGTAGATGCAACAGGAATACCGCCTGCTGTGTCCTGGTAGGTGCAACAGGAATGCCGCCTGATGTGTCCTTGTAGGCGCAACAGGAATACCGCCTGAGGTGTCCTGGTAGGTGCAACAGGAATACAGCCTGATGTGTCCTGGTATGCGCAACAGGAATACCGCCTGATGTGTCCTGGTAGGTGCAACAGGAATACCGCCTGATGCGTCCTGGTAGGTGCAACAGGAACACCACCTGATGTGTCCTGGTAGGTGCAACAGGAATACCGCCTGATGTGTCCTGGTATGCGCAACAGGAATGCCGCCTGATGTGTCCTGGTAGGTGCAACAGGAATACCGCCTGATGCGTCCTGGTAGGTGCAACAGGAATACCGCCTGATGTGTCCTGGTAGGTGTGAGGTGGTTCATCCACACATGCGGTTGTGCCGTACCGAGTTTGCAAAACGATTTCCTGCAGGATCGCGCATAACAGTTATTTAGCGCACTAGAAGGCATATTTTTTTCTTCTTTGTGAAGGAATGTGACCTTTTATTGAATAAAGATATTAATTACTCACCCATTGACAACTTGCAAGACATGATATGCATATTACCCATAGCATGCACCATGTGGTTTTGATGATTTCGCGGTGCTAAGCTGGTCATTATGTCCACAGTGCCACGGCGCGCAAAGTGAAACGTCCGATGGATCTTCATATCGGGGTATGCCACAAACGCAGATGCCAGACTGGTATTCGGCTGTCTCTCTGCCCACACCTTGACTGGACAACATTCGTCCGACTTGGACATAACAATCAGTTCGTATATATAAAACCATGTATTCATACAAAAGGAACAGAGGAGTTGATACAACACTCGACCAAGCCTCTGATTTCTACCGAGATGAAATGCATCTTCGAGACCGAATAGTGAACATTACATCATACTGGTAGTTGGAACACGTAGTCGCTCAGTCAGTGCAGGATATGGGACCCGGCCGCTACATAGCTGTCGAAAATTATGTCGGCGATCCATCTCATCGGCATTGTAAATTTATCTCACTATGATGTTAATCGCTGGGTACGTCTTAGCTGGCGGGTGCGAGGTGGGTTATCCAGTAAACGTAGCTGACGCGATTTATTCTGCCGGCGAGGGTCCTGCAGTGTCGCCTCGTGTCCGGCTGTCTGTGTCGCGCGATCCGGCGCGTCGGTAGACGCCACGGCCGCTCCTCCTCCCTCAGCCGCTGCCTGGCAGTCGTCACCGTTCACCAGAGCGGGCTCGAGAAGCCGCCCGGGGGCACGCGTCGGCGAGGGGTCTGAGGGGGCGCCGGGGTGGCGGCGGCCTTCTTGACCTCGGCCGGCTCGTACCCCTGGCCGGTGACCGGGTTCGGCGAGGCTGGCGGCAGCAGAGAAGTCGGTCAGGCGCCGGTGGGTGGGCGGGGTTTGTGCTTCATTCTGTGCCCACCCGTCCCGCTGGTCCATGGTTTGAAATTGAAATAATGGGGGGGGGGGGGTTAGGAGTCGCTATCAAAATATACGTTCATTCACCAGTCAGACGCGCTCTGTGAACTCCTATAATTTATGGACAATATGAAATATACATATATTAGTGGGGGAATTGCACACAGGAACATTGGTACTTTACGCATGGCAGAGATGGTTAACAGTATTAGCAATGCTCAGCCATAAACTTCCTACGCTATTATTGGTGGTGCTCCACAAACATCACGGGCGCTAAAGCACCCACAAAGGATCACAGTTCTGCCGCAGTGCGTGGTTGACGACAGTTGCGGAGGAGCTGGCACACAGCGGGCCACCTCCAACGTCCGTGACCGGCTGCGGTGAGTGCAGGGCAGCATTGACCGGTACGGCAGCACGCAATGGTAGGCACATGTCGCAACACCAAGCTGTTCGGCACCATGACGCAGCTCGGCACACAGGGATTGGTGGCGCGAACGGCGGTCCCTGCTCCGCTTCGCAAATACACGCGCCAGCCGAAGTCATGGTTTCTGAAGAACCATTTGATAGTATAGGCGATAGCCATGGTTACTGACATGCAAGACTGCGTCACGTGTGTTGCTACGCTGCGATAGGGGCTACGCACATTTAATTGTTGACGAATGATGAGGAAATAGGCTAGGGGATGAGAAGGGAATCTATCGCTTCTGATCTTTGAAACTGAGGACATATTTACCTTCACTGTAAGCAGCGCTGGCAAAAAGTTGACAACCTAGCCGAGTGCGTAGCGGACATTCCTCAGTATTCCGTGATCTGATGACAAGGGCGTCGCCACCGGGGGGGCAGAGGGGCAGTCGCCCCCCTGCCGTGAAACTGGGGGGGCGCCGCCCCCCCCTGAAATTTGAGGACGGCCCTATCCGGAAATGCACAGGGGAAAAAAGTGAGCAATGAGGCCGACGAGACACGAGAGGAGGCCTCCAAGACGTGAGAGGAGGCCCCTAAATTGAAGAAGGAGTCACCTAGGAAAGGATAGGAGGCCCCAGAAATCACGAGAGTGCCAACAATTGGCACGGAGGCCCCCAGGAATGCAAAGGATGCCCCCAGGATTGCAAAGGAGGCCCCCAGGTTTGCAAAGGAGGACTCCAGGATTGCAAAGGAGGCCCCCAGGAATGCAAAGGAGGCCCCAGGATTGCAAAGGAGGCCTCCAGGATTACACAGGAGGCCCACAGGATTGCAAAGGAGGCCCCCAGGATTGCAAATGAGGCCTCCATGATTACAAAGGAGGCCCCCAGGATTGAAAAGGAGGCCCCCAGGATTGCAAAGGAGGCCCCCAGGATTGCAAAGGAGGCCCCCAGGATTGAAAAGGAGGCCCCCAGGATTGCAAAGGAGGCCCCCAGGATTGCAAAGGAGGCCCCCAGGTTTGCAAAGGAGGACTCCATGATTACAAAGGCGGCCCCCTGGATTGAAAAGGAGGCCCCCAGGATTGCAAAGGAGGCCCCCAGGATTGCAAAGGAGGCCCCCAGGTTTGCAAAGGAGGACTCCAGGATTGCAAAGGAGACCCCCAGGAATGCAAAGGAGGCCCTCACGATTGCAAAGGAGGCCTCCAGGATTACAAATGAGGCCCCCAGGATTGCAAAGGAGGCCCCCAGGATTGCAAAGGAGGCCTCCAGGATTACAAAGGAGGCCCCCAGGATTGAAAAGGAGGTCCCCAGGATTGAAAAGGAGGTCCCAGGATTGCAAAAGAGGCTCCCAGGATTGCAAAGGAGACCACCAGGATTTCAAAGGAGGACTCCAGGATTGCAAAAGAGGCCCCAGGATTACAAAGGAGGCCCCCAGGATTGCAAAGGAGGCCCTCAGGATTGCAAAGGAGGCCCACAGGATTGCAAAGGAGGCCCCAATACGGGAAGGGAGACCTCAGAAAATGAGAGAAGGCCCTAAGACGGAAGAGAAAGCCAGTGGATATGAGATGAGGTTTCGGAGACGTAAAAGCAGTCCCCGAAACGGGTAAGGTTCCACCAAGATAGAAAAGGGTAATCCAGAAATGTGGCAGGAAGCACCTAATTCGGAAGAGGACGATATAAGAGTGGAAAGAGACCCTATGATGAACGACGAGGAAGCCCCTAAAATAGGAGAGAATGGCCATTAGATAAGAGGGATGGCTCCCAGGCGAGAAAGAAGGCTTCAAGACGGGTAAGAAGGTCCCCAGGAAATGACAAGGTAACTGAGATAGGAAAGGTTGCGTGTAATTTGGAAGAGGAGGCACCTAAGAAAGAACAGGAGTCCACCAGGAGATAAGAGGCCAACCTTAAAATGGGCAAAGATAGAATCAAAACGCGGAACAGGAGGCCCCGAAGACGTGAGAGGAGGCCCCTAATTTGAAAAAGAAAGCCTCCAAAAGAAAAAAGGAGGCCCCTGCCGGACTCGAGAGGAGTCACTCGAGATGGAGTAGGAGATCTCCAGGGCCGAATGAGGTCCCGACGACCGGAAGGAATTCCCAGGAAATGAGAGAAGGCCCTTAAAATGGGAGTGGTAGGTAGCAGGTATGGAAGGAGGCGAGATTTCCAAAATTCAAGATCTCCTCAAGACGGGTAAGCTTTGCGAGGACAAAGGAGGAGGCCCACGAGGCGTGGCAGGAGGCCCCTAATTTGGCAGAGGATGCCCCTGGAACATGAGAGGAAGTCCCATACCATGTTAAAGGGGCCGCAGGATGTGGGAGGAGGCCCTCCAAAACGGGAGAGGAGGACCATTGAATATGGAGGAGGGTAGGACGGACGAGAAGACGTCCAAAACCGGTAAAGAGGCTCCAGGAAATGAGACGAGACCCCTAAGACGCGAGAGGAGGTCTATAATTTGCTAGAAGCACCTGAAATGGCAGGAGTCGTGCCGGGGTACTTGAAAATCACAACATGGGCCCAAAAAGATCCGGCCGGGGCCCCTGAAAATCTCGCTGAGCTGAGGGTACCAAAAATTCATGCCCGGATCATGAAAATCACGCTAGGGGCACGATAGGTCGTACCGTTCCCCAACAGTATCATTTGGACACAAATGAAGCCGGGGCAACGAAAAACAATCCGGACATGGATAATCACTGGGGCCCCAACAATGACACCAAAAGCATCCAAAACGTATTGGACACCCACAAAGTGTCGAGGTCGCTAAAACTCGCGCTAGGGATCCAAGCAAATGACGTCGGGACACAAAAGATTACATTGGACTAAAAAAAAGTCGCGTCGCAGCCTTCGAAAATCTCACTGGGGACCAAAAAAGTCGCGCCTGGACCCCAAAGGTTGCTGCTACCCCAAAAATCAATTATCAACCGGAATGTCACTCTGAGCCCCAAAAAATCGGGTCAAAGTCCCCGCAAAACCCGTTGGGCACTGGAAAAAAAACGTGTCAGGGCACCGAAAAAAATCGCACCTGGAGACCGAAGAATCGTACCAGGACCCAAAATATCACATAAGGACCTATACAAAAAATAGAACTCCTTCGGTGGCCGCAGTGACATATCAAAGGGGCAAATGGCCCCTCCCTCCTAAGAGGGATATGCTCCCAAGAATCGAGCCGAGGCCCCCAAAAGTCGCGCTGGGACCTCACAAATTCGCGTCGGTCCACCAGAATTCGCGTAGGGGCTCAAAGTAAATACGTCGGGCCCCAGAAAACTCGCTCCGAGGCACGAAAATCTGCAACAGGAACCGCCAAGATCGCGTTGGGGTCACAGCCAAGTACAACGCGCCCCGCAAACTCGAACCGGTCCCACCAAATTTCGCGCTCGGACCCACAATTCCCATCGGTAGTACCAAAAATTTGGTCTGGGCATCAAAAATTAACGTCGGGGCTGCTAACAATTGGCGTCTATGGCCCCACATAGGCACCGTGTGACCCCCAAAGTCCCATCGGTATCCGAAAAATAAAGCCGGAGCCCTCCAAAATCAGGAGGGATTGCAAAAAAGTCAGGGTCAGGACAATGGTTCTGGAGCACCGAACATGTCATCAGATGCCTTGACAAATCGCGTACGGCATCGAAAAACATACCGGAGCTCGAAGAAAATCGAGGTGAGATACAAAAACATGGCACCAGGGACTCGAAAAATCAGGGGGGATTCGGAAGTTAAAGAAAATTCAGAAGAGATCCACAAAAATCGCGTTGAGCCCAGATAACTGGCGTTGGGTCCCGGAACCACGCGCCTGGGCGCGATAAGTAGCGCTGGGACCCAGAAAAATCGCACCGAAGCTTCAAAATCGTACTGTGGCCCCACAAGTGTGCGTCAGAAGCCCCAAATAAACACAGCGGGACCCTAAGAGCACAACGGGGACCGAAAATGCGACCGGCCCTTCAAAGCGCAGTCTCGTAAAAAGCGGCAGGGTCCGAAAACATGCGTTGTAGCCATAACTATATATACCGGGAACACTAAAAAAAACAAAAAACAAAAACACCGGAAGCTCTCAATGCACACAGGGGCCATACGACCGCACAAGGGCCTGAAAAGAGGCTGGGGCCGCAAAAAGCAACATGGTCCCAAAACGAACAAAAATACCGGGCACTAAGTAAACACATCGAGATCTTTGAAAGCGCCACAACTAAAAAAAAATATTCGGTGCGCAAAAAAAAGCAACAAAACCCTAAAACGAGCAGGGTTTCGAAAATGCGTTGGGCCTCTAACAAAAATGAATTGGAGCCCTAAGACACATCCGTAGACGAAGAAATACGAAACGGGTCCAAAGAAGTACACTCAGGCAGGGCTTCGGTTCGGTAGCCAACCTGGAAGCATGTTTAATCAAAGATATGAGGTGCATCAAAGCTCAGCGGGTATCCGCATTTCTTCACCATAAAATATGTTAAGTAGGGAACTAACGATCGAATTTGATTAATCGAATTTTCGCAGCGAACGCCCATACGAAGCATTTTATCACGTCAGATATGGCGCAAGTCTATCATGTGGCAGCAATTAGCAAAGCGTAGGAGGCCCAGCAGAATCCGTAGCATCGCACGAAGTGTGGCGAATGCGCCGAATGCGCAAGATGGGTGTGCACGTGCACTAACGTTGGCGTCGTGGCGACCGGGCACTATGAACTGGAATGTCTGAAATTGGAAAATTTTACATTTTAAAGTGATTTGTGTAGGTGTAATTTCAGCAGTGCGAGGTGACTTATCAAGGAATACCAAAAGAATACATTTGAACAGGTTGTGGGAGCTAGGGTTGAAATCCGACGAATCAGAAACGATAGTGGTAGATTAGGCCCCTCCACAGGATAATTCAGTTGATCACTAATTATTTTATTTAAAAAAGTCCCCTTTGACAAAATAGTGGTCGAAATCGGAAGACTTTATTCAGTAGTTGAAACCCCTCCAAATACGTTTGCCCCCTCCCCTTGACGCAAATATAGGTGCGTCACTGGTCTCCCAATAATTTTCAGAAACTTACGCCCATGGAGCAAAGCCAACATTGCGGGGATAAATTCCCCCTCACAAGCATACAAAACAACACCGATGCCCCATATTAAATGGGATGAATGATGTTTTAAAATGTATTTTCTTCCTACAAAGTTGTCTTCCGTGATTACAGCCTGCATGATTAGAGCTTCCCAGCTTCAATACCTTCTCAACGACATAATTTACAAAACGGTACAGCACAGCGATAACCATGGGCGTGACGGCGTGGAATTCGAAGGGTTTGCATGATTTATGCATTGTCATTGTTACATTGTTGCATTGCCATTGATGCATGGTTGTTCAATGCTTGTTCTTGCCGTGAATTTATTCGCGGAGTATTTATTATTTTAGCTTCTGTGCCAAGTGCCTTGCAGCCAGCACCAAATGTTATAATACAAATAAAAATAAATCACTAAGATGACTATCAGAAAACCAATTCAATCCACTTCTCGTTGTCACCTTCGCGAAATTGTCGTCCTGGGACTGAGAAATGATCGTTTAAGTTTGTTTATGAGATCAAGCTGGTGGGAATGACTAACAGTAGTGATGAACCTAGCTATATTCAGTTAAACTTGGTGGACAAAGAAGTGGGTTGATCAATGGGAGATATCTTTAAGATATGCTCAGCACGAGCCCCACCAGCTCGCTACAATCTAGAAGCCAGCGGGAAGATTCTTCTCGTCGATAAAACATAAGGATATTTGTTTGTTTTGGCACTGACGTATTTATCTACATTTGCTTATTTATACCCTGGTATGGCTCGGTTCTCGGCGAAAAAAAATGATTCTTGCTATTGCGTTTTGCGTAAATTATGTACCATGCCAAGAACAAACAAGACATCAATATGAAATCATGTTCCCATTCGGGAACCATACTAAGAGCCTAAAAAGCAAGAGGAGGCCCTAACACAGTGGAGGCCCCTTTTCGGGGAAGGAGGCCCGCATCAACATTGCCCCCCCTGGAAGAATTTCGTGGCGACGCCACTGTCTGATGAGAAACTAAGCAATTCACATCGCCTTCCTTAAGACGCGCATGACCTGCAGCATTCAGGGATGTTGCTGCTTATTTGGGAAGGTTGTTTGCTTTGTTACAATGCGTAATATGTCAAACCTCGAAGTCCACTCTAAGTGGGCCCAAGTGGGAAGTGAAAACATCCATACTTCGAAAACCAATTGCGCTACGTCTGCCGTCGTACCCTAGACGGTTAGTGTACATATCAGGTGTGATCGTCACTACAAATCACGTCGTGTAGCGCCGTGAGAAGAACAGGTCAGCGCTAATTCAATTGGCGTGCCGCCCTAATCTTGCACTAGGTTCGGGAAATCACGTGACATGTCACCGACGTGAGTGAACTGGGGTGTCAGAAACCCACATGCACTAGCGTTGCTCGGGTAAGTTCAGAGCGGTCAACTGATCCAAATCATCTTGTATCAGTATTCAGCATTGCATTTTCCACACTAAAGCTCGGACTTCCATCTGGAACATTCCCCTACTGCCTGGCAGCGTCACTGGTCACGTGACACACCGACCTGCACGGGCGATAGGATCGGGTAGGCTGACGTGTGGCTGGTGGTCACCGGCTTGGAGAGCCGGTGACCGGCTGGAACCGGCTGGAAGCGGGAAATGACGATAAACATAATCGCTATAGCACGCAAATACCCAACGTACACATGGTCTAATCGTTATAAAAGCCAACTGGGCTTGCTGCATTATTTTAGAGAATACACCCGTTGAAACGAAGCAGGTAGCAGGTCACAAACAGCATCGGCTTATTTTTCTACGTTCGATGTGAAGAGGGAAGCAAGCAAGAAACGTTACCACTGCCAGTGTCTTCTCTACACGGACGTCTGGTACGGCTTCGAACTCACCGGGCTTGACGGGCGTCGGTGGCGGCGACGAGCCGTTGCTGGACGGCGGGGAGTCGGTCGTGTCGCCCAGCGGGATGCTGGACGACATCCGGTTGCGCGGGCTGCGCGTGGCCGCCGCCTCTTCGGCCGGCGCGAAGATGTTGCTGGACACGCCGCCGGGCGGGTTCCTCGCCCTGTCGCGACAGACACGCACGCGGTCAGCTCGGGTCGGGTCAGTAGCTCAGCGGCGTGACAGCTGGCGAGATCTGAGCCCTAACGCGGATCTTGTCGACCGGCAGGGTCGGACGGCTCGTCAAACAGCAACCGGAGCGGTGTCGCCGCCGTCCACGACCTGTCAAAGTGAACACGAGCTGCCCGACTCGTGCGGAATCAACCGCCATCACGTCGATGCGTCCCAGCGGTTGGCTCTCTCTTGCTAACGCCGGAGCGGTCCGTCAGCATGTGTGACGGTCTGTCGGAGCACAGGTGTCGCACGGTAAAGAGAAAATTGGCCACACGGCACGCCGTGGCAACCGACTGCAGTCCGAACAATTGCTCGGAAAGTCGCGCGCCACGTGGAGCACGAACGTTGTGTCGGCGCCACGTGGAGCACGTACGTTGTGTCGGCGCCACGTGGAGCACGTATGTTGTGCCGACGCCACGTGGAGCACGTACGTTGTGGTGGCGCCACGTGCAGCACGTACGTTGTGTCGGCGCCACTTGGAGCACGTACGTTGTGCCGGCGCCGGCCCCGCACGTGGTCTTTCGCTCCACAAGTGTCGCACGCTTCAAAGAAAGGCAGCCACACTTAGCTGTGACACATCGCAAGTTGACAATTGAACAGTTTCGAACTACTGCGAAGCGCCTGTGGAAGCTGAACTCGTCGCGAATGCGGGTCCCGAACGTCTCGCCTGCAAGCACGCTGGCATCTGTGGAGCTGCTACTACGTTTGCAACGGGCGGCTACCGAAGCTTCAGCGCGGCCAGTGGGCGGTCGAAGAAGAACCTCGGGTTCTTCTACGCCGCAGTCGGCTGGCTTGCCGTGTGCGGTCGTCACTCTCTCACTCCGAATGGCCGCGAGCAGCCGGAAATCGGTGCGGTCAGCGAGCCTCGAACCGGCGACGCTTGGGTCGCGAGACGGTCACGTCGACGGCTGCGGCGCCGAACCCCCGGTGACCAGTCGGAGAACTGTCGGCAGCGCTCACAGCCAACCGGCGTCGGCAGATACATTTGTGCAGAGGGCAGACGAGTCAGAGCCTCTCTCTGCCCGGGGCGGAACCTTGCCTGGGGTTGTTGCGAGGCTCCGCCTGGGTGTCCTCGGCAAACAGATCCTGGTGCTGACCAGCCTTGGGATTGGTGAACCTGAAAATATACAGTTGGATCGCTCGAGTGCACCCAGGGTGAGATGGTGCCCGGCCAGAATCAAGTACAGGTTTACATTTTATAATTGCTAGCCATCATGGAGCTAGTTCAATTTGTTTCTGGATGTAAAATTATCAGTACAATTCAAGGAGTATGTGGGTAATTAATTTGTCGTGGATATGAACAATGTCCCATAATTATGCCAAACTATAGCAGCTCGTTCATGAGTGGAGAATGTAGTATTGTAGTATGGTGCTGTAGCAGCAACACAAACTTTCACAATTAGCATACCAACGTTCTCAAATCCTCATTACTTAACTCACTTTTCAATGCCAACTTTTTGGGGCAACACAACCTGCATAATGTACGACAGGAACTTTGTTGGCGATCCTTGACATATTCACATATTCATTTAGAATTTGCATGAGCGTAGCACGATTTGAGTTTCTAAGCATTTGTGGTAGTGAGATGTTAATGTGATTCTAACTGCCTTAATATTTTAACCCGTGGCACTCGTGATCTCCGATTGCTACCTACCTTCCCAATGCCTTTCTTTGCCTTTTTTCTCTTAATCAATGTTATTAGTAAGGAGGCCTTTTATTGAAATGTACGTATCTGAATCATCAGCAACATCCGCTAATCGGTTTTAAAAGTTAGTGTTGCATATGATTGTCAATCAGATCTTTCGTTAGCATGACATGCTCAGCATTAATATCGGCATCCAATACTTTCAAATTTGTTTGCACACGCATGCATCACAAATAAAATAATTAGGGTGATGCTTCACGTTCAGCTGCGGAACAAGCACTTCAGTAATTACGACTTTCACCATTTCATATATATATTACTGATGTCCCCAGGATGCAATTATAGTCCAGTGGTTCTGTTGGCATCCTACCAATTCTGTTGACAACGCCTCAAATGACAGCTAGTGTTAACAAATTGTTCACATTTTCCCAGCGAATTCAGTTGAATTGATGGTCGCTCATGAAATATGATCATGTATGTACCCGATTAATCATCGGCCTTTGCTGAAGCACTGCATCGAAATGTCTTGCAACTGTGTTAAGACAGCCCACTTCATTTTCATGCACCCGTCACGAATGTATAGTAACCATGGTGCATGCATACAGACCCGCAGTAGGCCATGCTGGTCCGGGTGGATACGCCGCTACCGAATGCAGGTCACACAATCACTGCCGAGTCACTGGGACCGGCGTCCGTGCCAATGGAAATTGAGGCACCGGCGACCAAGTTACGGATCATATCTGACCTGAATCTCAGGTGGAACAAGTACCGACACATCTGACCTTAATCCCAAGTGGCAAAAGTCAAGGTCACATCTGAGCTTATTTCCAGGTAGCACAAGGCATCTAATCTTAATACCAGGTTGCACAAGCAACGGCAAATTATGACCTTACTCTCAGGTAGCACAATATATCTGACCTTAATCCCATGTGGCACATGTAACGGCCATTGCTGACCTTAAGCCCGGGTAGCATAAGATATATGACCTTAATCCCAGGTAGCACAAGTCACGAACACATCTGACCTTAATGCCTGGTGGAACAAGCCATTGTATATCGACTGTGCACATCTCTAATTCAAGACATCGGGTAAAAATGGTGCTCTTGAGCAGAATGCGATTCGTGATGCAAATCTGATTACAATGCACTGGCTGGCAGCATGCAGAGTAATGGGAGCGGCTCATTTCATTGTCATAGGAGATGAGATGGACCAGCGACTGTCTTGGGAAACAAAAAGTACTCTGCAGGCTAGGAACGTCGGTGCTGTAGTTTAATTGATCACAGCCGTGGCGGGGTAATACCTGTTATTTACTCACAATCAAAATCGCTTGTCAAAACGTGTCGCATTGTGCACTCTGACCGCCGATCGACTTCAGCAGTCTAAAACAAAGGAATTGCGAGCATCCGCTGCGTGTCATGCTATGACCTGTGCCGTTTGCATGTACTACTCTTACGTGACCTCTGCTCAGGACACAACATGACCGCACCCCGGTCAGGTCTCCGACTTACCGACCCGCTACTGCACATACTAGACGACGTTTTGCACATACATTGAGGTGATTAGCTCGGGAGCGCGAACCTCGGTATTATGGCCGATTGAGAACTGGTCTCGGCCACCATCGAGAGGGCATCGACTCCCGCGAACAGTCCGCTCAGCATGCGCTCACACGGATCCATCCGACGACAATTGGGTCCATTAGAGCATCGGCGCAACAAGGGCTACTGGCATTAGGTCGGCCATTGTGCGCCACTTAGGGCGGAGACACCGGAGGGGTGCGGGCCGGTGACGGGAAAATTTCCTCACCAGCTGGCAAGGTAATGCGGCCGACCCGGTGACAACTGCGGCGCAGGCGACTGGAAGGGACGCGGTCGCGTTCGCGTAATGAGCGCCGATCGTAATGAGCGCCGATCGCAGCGTAATGAGCGCCGATCGCAGCGTCCGGACGGTGTCCAGCGTTGTTTTCGAGCGAGCGCGGGGCGAACAGTGTGAGGCGGCGCCGGTGTGCCACCTCATCCCCGGAGTCACGGTCCTGTTATCGGCGGTCAAAGCTGCCACGTCCCCTGAATCATGGTCCGTTATCGGCGGTCAAAGCTGCCACGTCCCCTGAATCATGGTCCGTTATCGGCGGTCAGGGCCGCCACGTCCCCGAGTCACGACACAGTGCCGGTGAGCTGCCACGTCCCCGAGTCACGGGCCCCATGCCGACGGCCGGAGCTGCCACGTCCCCGAGTCACGGCCCGGCGCTGTCGCACTGTCACCTGCCGAGTCACGGCCCGGCGGCGAGCAGCTGCAGTGATGGCGCACATTGCGATTTCCTGCTCCGATTCCCCGGGCCATCAGCTATGGAGTTTCCGTCAAGCGCGGCACGAGATTGCGCACGCGCCGTGACGGCCTGTGAAGTGTGGCGGGGAACGGTGATGCGGAGGGGGGGGGGGAGAGCAGTGCCGGCGAGTTCATCCGGCGCTCGCCCCACAACACCCTCCAGCTGGTCGAAGCCGAACGTCTGCCGGCCGGCCAATACGCGAACACCTGGTGCTGTCACGTGACCCGCGCCGGCAGATGTGTCGCCCCGCCCCTCCCCGGGCGCTTCCCCTGTCGCCGGCGGCCGCGGCTCCGGCTCGCCGAGCGTGCCGACACGGCCGGGTGGGAGTGGCTCCACCACTGCAGCACGCCTGTGTCGGAAGTCAGCACCAGGTGCTAATTACAGGCACACCGACGGCCGGCCTGTCATATAGAGCTCCGAACTCGGTAATCGGGATATTACCCAGCTATTTCCTGCCAACAAAGGAACCCATTTCGGAACTGGCGAGTCGAAATAGAACCGCTGAGGAAACGTTCACAAGTCATGAAATTTGGACCAATAAATTCTGTTGGGTTTGACAATAAGCATATTTGGCATCTGTAAAAAAGCTGACGCAAAGGTTAGTCAAGCACAATGGAACGGAAATGTCACGAAGTTGGGGGGGGGGATAGAAGAGCCAATCTGAATTCAGTTCTTTCCAAGCAGTGCCTGTAGGGTTAATGTTGAACTCATCGGGAGTTTGTGGTGAGTGGAGGGGGAGAGGGGTGCGGCTCCCTCACCCCTTCCATAATTCCCTCACTCTTGTTTAACGCTCAATTGGCGCTCATTATTATTTGAGGACAGATAGCGAAGCATTGCATTTTGTCACAGACATGTTGAACATTTCACTGAGTTTTTGTCATCGACCCATACCAGGTTACTCACTGTAAAATAGAGTCATTAATTATGGAAGAACGTGCTTAAAACATTGCGTCCATTAAGGAAGCAGGACAAGGCCATGAATCGTGACACATTAGCGACACATCTATCAATCTTCTAGAGTCTCAATGTATCCCAGTCCGGCCTGTCTAAGATTGTAATGATACAGATTGAAAATGATTGTAATGATTGTAATGAATCATCCTTGCTGGCGTGCAAGGTGCCAATTTGCTTCGACCAGAAAGGAACGCAGTATGAAGGGGACATATCAAGTTGAGAGCTCCTTCCATTTACGACCAACGAAACTACTCTTAATATGCGCAGATGATTGATGTACCATGACACCTTGCGTGACACGTCTGCATTGGTGGCACCGTGGTGGTGGCACCACCACGGTGCGAAGAGCTGTTAACCGGCCGTCAGAGTTAATATTATATTTGGCGTCCTTCGTCGCCGGAGCTTTGCATGAGGTAGCACATGAGAAGCGGCTGCTGTAATCAGTAGCCATGAAGGCAAATTTGGTGACTACTTCAGAATTGCAAACCTAGCAAGATCCGGTGCCATACATTGCACTGTGATACACCGTCAAATGAGAACGAGATATGGGGCTGCTCACGGCAAAAATGTGGTGGTAGATGTCGCTTCTGTTCCTCCATACATCAACGCACAGAGGCGTAGTCAAGGGGCAGGCCGGGCATCCCCCTTAAGAAGCAAAATTACAGTAGATGAAGGAAGAAATTTTTACACTTGTGCTACACCAAACTGAAAATTTGTATGCGCACTTCGCACGCCAAAAGCGGCCTCCATATGATGCAATTTTTGGAGTCTTTAAAAAAATCCTGACTGTGCCCCTGTCAAGTCTTCATGTCGCTTCTCTGTGAGGCAGCACTGTATTTTATGGTAATGCAAGCGTGCCTCTAACATTATACCAAAAAAGTGTTTACAAGGCTACTTGTGCATAGTTTGCGTTTCCATCAGTTCGAGCCCATGACATGATTCGAACACATATTTTTCAAATGACACCACCATCTCTGAGCCCTGAACTACTTACACAAATGTTAATTGGAACGACAATGTCTACTCCTGGTGCATCAGACAGACAGACAGGCAGACAGACTTTATTGCGGTAATCCACAATGGACTTGTGGCTGTTACAACCTCGCGTTAATTAGATAAAACGGCACAGCACAAAAGGTCAAGATCACATAACAATTAAACCGGTGGTCATACATGTCATAATACAAAATAAAAAACAACAACAGGTCGAGCAGCAAATCAGTCCGGCACGGGTGGCACGTTAAACAGGTGCCGCCGCAGGTGACGACCAAAGATCGGCACGGGAAGCCGCATCGATAGTGTGGGATATAGTCTCGCCCTTTTAGTGATAAAATCACCAGTCTATGTCTGAAAAATTATCGCAACAAAATTGGTTCCCGACAAGTTGTTCAGAATATTGATATGGGACATCTCAAATGGGATAGTGTTATAATATTCCATGCAAATATCCTTTCATTTCCCTTTATCAATTTGCGGTGGAAAATTTAACTTGCTATCTCACAACTTCTGGGAGCACTCTTGACAAGTATTGGCAACATAGAAACAGAGGTATACACCCAAGTTATATACGGATAATTCACCTATATTGATATATGACCTATATGTGCTCCAGGAGACATTTCTTGACTTTGGCTCCATTCATTGCTTATGAAGACTGCGTTATGACTTATGATTGGTTGGATATTTGTTTTACGACACGTCGACCGTTGAGTCATATAGCGTCGGCAATCTCTCACGCCGATTGGTCGCGGGCGAAGAGTAGCGACAGGTGAGATTCGAACCCACAATCTTTCGATTGCGAGACGAGCATCTTACACCTAGACCACTCGTCCCCTATGACTTATGATTAACATGCACTGAAGTGCTGATGTAATATATAGCACAACGCCCGTTCAGAGAATAGGCATTCTGTTTGTGTTCTTCAGGAGCGACCCCGTGCTATCGTTCATCCATGTTGTTGACTTTAGAAGAGCCGGCCAGCCAGAGTTCGTTCGTCACAGCGGTAGAGCATGGCCAGCAATGCATCACGAGAGGCCCCTGCTCCGGAGCGGCCGACACGCTGTGCCCACAAGCCGGCCTCCGAACTGCCGAGAGGCCCGCCAGCATCACCGACAATCGGGGTCAGAGACTGCAGCCACTTCCGCCCGACGGCGTCGCCACCGTGTAACGGAGCGGGTCGCGTGGGTGACGGCGCCGCTCGGCCGCCGGCCGGATCTCGGCCCCAGATTGTCGGCCCGGCACGACGGCCTCGCCACGGCTGGCCGAGGCGGCTCGTTCGGCTGCGACGGCGAGGTGGCTGGCCGGCCGTCGAGGGGCTGCGTCTCGGCCGACACCGGCGCGACGGTGCGCTCGCGAGACGGTCGGTATTCGGCGTGGCGGGCGGCCGGGCTTCGTTGCGCTCATCAGCCGCTCGGGGTCGGAGGTCGGCCGGCCGCCAGACAGATCAAAGCGGGCCGCCGCGCGTCGTCGCCGGCCCGGTGGTCGGGCAGGTGGCGCCGAGAGACCGTGGGACCGGCCTGCCGCCGTGTCCGGCGTCGCTTCGATACTGTCGCGGCCGTAAAAGGCGACCTCGCCGCCGGCGGCAAACACCGCATGCCGAAAGGGCCGGGCGACGAAAAACCCGCCCGCTCCTCGCCGAGGCGCCCGGCGCGAAACCACCCCATTATCGGGCCGATCATATTTCCTGGCAGTTGATCGGCACCACACGAGCGGACGAGCCTTGCCGGGAGGGGCCGGCCGGAGCGAAAGGAGAGCAGAGCGCGTACCGGCCGGCCGCCCGCGGGCCGGCCGGCCGGCGCGATTCAGAGCACGATCGATTTACCCGGCCGACGACCGGCCGCCGCCGTCGGCGCGATTCGCTGACTGGCCCCGCCTGAACTGAGGCAGCCGTCGTGTCTGCTGTGTCGTGCGGGCGGACACGACGTCCTGCGCGAGCCACTGAGCCGCGTCTCCGGCGCGGCGGGGCGGCGGCGGGGCGGCGGCCGCCGGCCACCTGCCCGGCGCGCGGCCGTCACGCCCGGCCGGCGGCGCGACCACCGTCTCCGGAGCTCGCGGCGTCCGCACGGTGGGGGACGGCGCCATTAAGCGGCTGGGGCCGACGGCACAGCCGGCAACGTCCCGCGGGATCACTGCCGCGCCGCTCGTCCCCGCGCGCAGGCGTGACTCACACCGAGGGGCGCGCACTGTCTGACGGCGACAACAGTGAAAACAGCGGCGCCGCGGCTCTGTGAATCACGACCGCAGGGCGCCGTCCGACAGCCGCCGCCTCGTTCGCGGACGTCGCGCGGCCACCGCCGTACACAGAGCGGACGGTCCCGTGGGACCGGCGCGACGCCGCGAGCGACGGCCGACGGCCGCGTGCACTCGCAGCCGCTCTGCCGGCCGATCGTGTCGCGCGGCGGGCGCTTCAGGGCGCGACGCGACCCTGACGCCGCGCGGTTGTATGTACACACACACCGCCGGCGCTTGTCAGTCCCGATTGCAATCGCGGCCGGCAGCGGCCAGACGACGGTGTTTGGCTTCGGCACGCCATCCGAGGGAGTTTGTTGTTGTCGGCGAGCGGCGTGACTCAGCAGCGGGAGTCGACCACACCGACGGCAAGTCGGCCAGCCAGTGGTCAAACCGGCGCAGCGGGCGCCGTGTCCATCAGGCAAACAGGCCGCCCGCGCCGGCGGCACGGTGTCCGGCTTATCGGCGCCATCCATCAGGCCGATCAGCTGACGACAGCGGCGCGCAGGCTGCGCCGCAGCGCGCACAGCGCAGCGATAGCTCACCGGTGATCGGCGTCACGGCCCGGCCGCGCCGATCGCTTCCACGCATCTTGAAAAATGAGCCGTTGAGAAGCGGTCGAGCGAGGTCTGGCAGCCGGCATTCATCACTGCCGACGGGAAGATGGCGCGGTCGAGACAACAAAATCGCTTCCAGCGATCGATCTCAAAGTCGAATTTTGACAGATAGGCGTCGCCCGGACGAGTTTGGATGTAGGAGTGCTTGAGTCCACCGATTCCGCACCGGCGTTGAATCCGCACCGGCACGTGCAGATCGTACAGGAGGTCGTTGGGAGGCCGTGAGGGAGGTCGTGCGGAAGATCGTAAAGGAAGTCATGTGGGAGGTCGTGCGAGAGGTCCTAAGGGAAGTCGTTCGGTAGGTCGTGAGGGAGGCCGTAAGAAAGGCCGTGCGGGACGCCGCGAGGGATGCCGTGCGGGAGCTCGTGCGGAAGGGCGTGCGGGCGGTAGCATAAGACACCACACCGGTCAGGACCAGAGTACATTAAACGGTCAGGACCACCCGACTGGCGCCGAGCGCCGAACGCTGGCGGCGGCCGGCGGCGGCCGGCGGTGGAGAACCCTTGCGTTCCCCACTGCGACCAGCCGTATAATTACGGCAGAGGCGGAGAGGCCGCGTCAGGGGTGCGTTATCGATCGATCCGTCAGCGCCGCTGAAGACCGACTCGAGGCCGCACAACGGTCGATCACACGCCACTGTTCCAGAGCGTGCAGCTCTGCTACAGGGTCGCCACTGCCTTGGAAAGTAGAATTCTGCACACCATGGTAAAATTTGGTGAAAAAATATCCCCGAACCAGAAAGTTCGTCGTACTACCTGCCCCTATCTCCATTATCGTTTTCCCTGCTTGAAGTATGAAGCTGGAGTCGTTATTTGGACGAGTTGGAGTCGATAATCGTATACTAGATCGGTGAGCATCCGCCTATATGGTAAGCCACGTTAATATATCAACCCAAGTTACCTTGTCACCAATTGTCCTGACATGCAAGCATTGGACTAAGCTTTGAATGGGCGCCAAATGACCGAGTAGTCGGCGCGCCTTAAGCCCAAATAATCAATCAATCAACTAAGCTTGGAATTATCGATTGAAATCTACGTTATGCGCCATAATGTCGAGATACGAGTGAGCATAGGCGCACCGGAGGGGGGGCCCAGGGGGCCCGCCCCCCCCCCCCCTCCCATGAGACCAAAGTGCCCTTTTGGCCAAAAGTGCCCTTTTGACCGAAAAGTGCCCTCTTATTGGCCAAAAGTGCCCTCTTACAAATATTATTGGTTGGTTATTGGTTTTACGACACGTCGACCGTTGAGTCATATAGCGTCGCCAATCTCTCACGCCGATTGGTCGCGGGCGAAGACTAGCGACAGGTGAGACTCGAACCCACAACCTTTCGATTGTGAGACGAGCATCTTACCCCTAGACCACTCGTCCCCTACAAATATTATTGTAAATACAAGGGTTCGGTGCTATAACATATAACGTGTCCCATGGAAAATTCACGCCCCCCTCCCGGTCAGCAAACCTTCCAGTGTGCCCCGGGCCGCAAAGTGCCCTTTTGGAGCCGGTCAAGTGCCCTTTTGGAGCCGGCCAAGTGCCCTTTTCGGTCCGGCCCCCCCCCCATGGAAAAATCCTGGGTGCGCGCCTGCGAGTGAGTATCTCTAATGTAGAGATACTCGTATGTCTGATCACAGGCAGTGTCACAGGCAGTGTCACAGGCAGCGTCACAGGCAGTGTCACAGGAGGCAGTGTCACAGGCAGTGTCACAGGAGGCAGTGTCACAGGCAGTGCCACAGGCAGTGTCACAGGCAGTGTTACAGAAGCAGTGCCACAGGCAGTGTCACAGGAGGCAGCGTCACAGACAGTGTCACAGGCAGTGTCACAGGCAGTGCCACAGGCAGTGCCACAGGCAGTGTCACAGGCAGTGTCACAGGCAGTGTCACAGGCAGTGTCACAGGCAGTGTCACAGGCAGTGTCACAGGAGGCAGTGTCACAGGCAGTGTCACAGGAGGCAGTGTCACAGGCAGTGTCACAGGCAGTGTCACAGGAGGCAGTGTCACAGGCAGTGTCACAGGAGGCAGTGTCACAGGCAGTGCCACAGGCAGTGTCACAGGCAGTGCCACAGGAGGCAGTGTCACAGGCAGTGTCACAGGAGGCAGTGTCACAGGCAGTGTCACAGGAGGCAGTGTCACAGGCAGTGTCACAGGAGGCAGTGTCACAGGCAGTGCCACAGGCAGTGTCACAGGCAGTGTTACAGAAGCAGTGCCACAGGCAGTGTCACAGGAGGCAGTGCCACAGGCAGTGTCACAGGCAGTGTCACAGGCAGGGGACAGGCGAAGTATGCGCTCTGCGTGCGCTGTTATTATGCACATATTTCGACCAAGTCACTGCAGTTCCCACATTTCGGCTATTGCAAAAACTGAAGTATGCATTGTATGGAAGAAGTGTGCAAGGGCGACCGGATACTCTGTATATCAAGGTATTATGCAAGGCATCAAGTTGTGTAGGAAGCTACAGGCCAGTCAGTTTGACCTCGATAGTTTGCAAGGTACTAGAAAATCTGGTTAAACAGAATGTTCAGATTCATCTTGATAGGCGCAACCTTTCAAGGGATACTCAACATGGATTTCGATCTCGAAGGTCTTGTTTAACTAACCTATTGGAGTTCATGGAGTATGTTACTAAATAAGTAGACAATCAAAGCAGGATGGATGTTGTGTACTTGGACTTTAGCAAAGCTTTTGATAAAGTTCCACATGGGAGGCTAATTCATCAACTACAGCAACATGGGATTGTTGGAAAAGTTATAGATTGGATTGAAGCATGGTTGAGGGGAAGGAAACAAAGGATAGTGTTAAATGGATGTAAATCTGACTGGAGGATGTTCTCAGTGGAGTACCACAGGGCTCTGTTCTAGGGCCACTTCTCTTTATCAGCTTCGTGAATAACATTGAGGTAGGGCTGAGGAATAGTGTTCAAATTTGCTAATGACATCAAGCTGGTAGGAGTGGCAACAGTAGTGATTAATCTAGTAATATTCAACTAAACTTGGAGAACCTAAAAAAGTGGGCTGATCAATGGCAGATGTCTTTCAACTATGATAAGTGTAAGGTTATGCATCTGGGGTCTGGAGGTGAAACTTTAGATATACAATGGGAGGGAGGGAACTGGATGTTATTGAAGAGGAAAGGGACTTAGGTGTGTTGGTTTCAAAAGACCTTAAAGCAGAAAAACAATGTATCTCAGCTAGGAACCGGGCACTCAGAATGCTGGGACTCATTAATAGAAGTGTGAGATATAAGAGCAAGGAAGTCATGAAAAAAAACTGTACTTAGCATACGTGCGACCTCACTTTGAATATTCTGTACAAGCATGGAGCCCCTACCTAGAAAAAGAGGTAGATATATATATATATATATACATGTGTGTGTGTGTGTGTGTGTGTGTGTGTGTGTGTGTGTGTATTAGAAAGAGTGCAGCGCAAAGCAACTAGACTCATCAGTGGAATAGGTAACTTAGAATACGGAGAAAGGCTTGTGGCATTAGATATGTACTCACTCAAGTATAGGAGATGAAGAGGGGACATGATTGAAATGTACAACATTGTTAAAGGACTAGATCAGGTCAATTTGAATGACGCTCTTCAGTTTAGAGTATCACATAGGGGTCATCAATTCAGGTTAGACAAGTTGAGGTGTAGGGACAGCTAAGCGACAACAGGTCTTCAGTCCAAGGGTTGTTGATCAGTGGAATAGGCTGCCTGCTGATGTTGTAGGCAGTTCCTCATTGAATGCATTTAAAAGTAGGGTGGACAATTTTTTAGACCGGCAAATCTTGTTTTTTTAGTTCTAATTTGTGATGGATGGGGTGAGATTTATGCTAAGTAAATGTGCACGGTACAGACCCCTTTAAGCAAGCATGGATGCAGTTTTAAAATTATTGGTAAGGCATTCAATCCACATGTGTTACGAGGGATCAAGGGAATAGGACTGGATAGCTAGGGTAGATAGGCATTGATAGGTGTGTGGGGGATGTTGGTGGATGGTTTCTTTAGGAGGTGGTGATGGTTGGGGTGGGTCTTTTTACCAGGCGTATGGTATCTTCCATTTACAGACTTAACTGGATGGGCCCTTGGGTCTCTTATTAAGTCTAAACACTTTATAACTTTATATAGGGTGTACCTAGCAGTGGATTCAGCACCTTCCTTCGGGATGTGATACCGATGAGATTGGCTAAGGTAGCACAATGGGCATGATTGGAGGAGTTTGTAATTGTTCAGGAGTGTGTTATGCAATATCAGGTGAATGATGCTAGATAGGCTGGGATATATTGCTCGCTAGGAACTTGAGATAATGGATTGATTGGGGTGAGAGCAGGTACTTTTCTAGTATCTTTTCTAGATAGGCTTAACCCAGATGGGCCCCTGTGGCTCTTATTAAGCCTTAACATTTTATGACTTTATGACTTTTATGCAAACGTCAAGCTTATTGTGGGTCGAAAGCACAAATCCCACCTACGGCATACGTGCGTGCAGTATTGTTGCAAAGTGATTTTATCGCACCGAACTCGGACTTAATATGGATCACATGTTTGCCTTATGCCAGGGACTTTATGCTATGTTCACAACATTCGCAGGTCAAGCTAGGCCAGGTCATATGCGAACTCAGAGAAGTGAGCTATTTTGGTACTCCAGGTGACCGTAACTATACCCCCGAAAACTCGGGCTAAGTAGAAGACTTCCCTCTCCCATACGTATGAATTCCTTGTCGGTAATGTCAATGCGTCTCGAATGGCTATGGAGTAGGGAGATCAATCATCATCACACGTCAAGTGTGAGTCAGGATAGGGGTAAACATTCTTCTGCGCATTTCATAAGAAAACAATTGCAAAGGGCCTCCGATTGCAATGAGATGCCAGAAGATCCTTGCACGACAAACATGGTCCACGGAAAATCCATGAACCTGATACCAACGAACTCCACGTAACTGAATCGCAAATCCTGGTCCCTTGGAGGAATTCAAGCGCTCTAATCTGGTAGCATAAACAATCGCTTTTATCTTAATGTGCTGGACCGTAAAACAACCGACCTGTTTACATCAAGCATCATTACAAACACACCGAGTCGTCAGATTATTCACGCTCCACATACCACGGTATATCATCCGGGAGCCGGAGCTCCGATCAGATCCGACTGCGGCCGGTGTGAGCGACCTCAGACACGCTGCGTCTTGCGGCCACTAACGGGCCGACAACGGGGCAACTGCGGCTGTCGCAGGACGACTACAGAGCGCCACGGAGCGCTACAGAGCGCCACGGAGCGACTACTGAAGCGGCGGCACCGCAGAGCCACTGCCCAGAGGGCCAGCCGAGCGGCACGTGCGCACGCCGTGCGTCAAACTGGCCGCTTCACCGAGCAGCCTCAAAGGTGGTGCGCAGGACGACTACAGAGCGCCACGGAGCGACTACTGAAGCGGCGGCACCGCAGAGCCACTGCCCAGAGGGCCAGCCGAGCGGCACGTGCGCACGCCGTGCGTCAAACTGGCCGCTTCACTGAGCAGCCTCAAAGGTGGTGCGCGCACAAAAAGACAATACGGACAAATTTATGGCCGCTTCCCGCGCATGCTTCGGCCATGCAGAACAGGCTGAGAAAAAGGAGTTCGGCGCCTCGGCCGGAGTCGGCGCGCCGGCTGAGAGGGGATGTCGCGAGTTGGCGGCACGGGATTGGTCGGACGACGTCCAGTAATAGTCGTGACTGGTTCATGTCAGACTATTAGTCCTAGAGTGTGACTATTGGATGTAATCGACACTTGTAGCTGGTTATCATGGCCATGGAGTTTAATTGCCTCCATATCGACGCGTGACTTTTATTGGCTTCATGGACACGATTTTAACACAATCGTAAAGTTAAGTGGTACTTTGCTATAGCTTAAAAGGTAATGTATCGATCCTGTAGAAATGAGTATATACAACAATGAAGTGCTGATAACATCACGTTACAAGAAGCAGACTCGTAGGTTGGCTGTTTAATGGGATATGGCGTGGCATGCGCGACATTACCGGAACTTTTTCTTTTCAGGGGACACATGCACTTGGAAAAACGGACTCCATTCACCCAACTCATTACAATTACTGCAACATTTCATTCGTGATCCTTGATGGAGGACATTCTGCTGCCAAAAAACCTGGCTGAGTTAACCGCAAGATACATAACTATCCACCTTTATATTTGACAAGGAAACTTATAAACTATCAACATGGTGGGATCTTTTACAATCAGTTTTCAACTCATATTCATCGTCACAAAAACAGGGGAAAACGCGCTCCATGTCGTAATACGACGTTCACGCCCGACGGAGCTCTTTTACCTGCTGAACCGACGCAACTCGGCTGCGTTACAGGAAACCCAGGCCTGGATACACTGCACTGCATTTGGTATGATCCGGAGTTGAAGACACGTCTCGTGTTTTCGCAATAATGAGACCCATGTGATGGCGTCGTACATAGTTGTACCGCCCCAGTGCGGGGGATGCTCGACTTGGTGGATGGATGTCTTTTGTCGAAGGATAACTGCACCACTCTGAAAAATCTGCATGTAGAATAGTCTCAAATGGTCATGCAATGCACCGGAATGCAACGAACTTTTGGAAAGCTGGACTTTTGTGTTGTTATGAAAACAGAGGTCAGAGTACCTTCGAACCTAAACTACAACTTGAATGCGCATAGCTTTCTGCACATAGGATGCCATGTGTATCATTTTGAAGTTTTGGAAGCTAATATCATGGGAGAAAGGATGTCGTAACAGGTTCTTCGATGACTCGGCCACATATTCCCTTCGTTACGATTGATGGACGATCATTCAAATATGAATGGAAAAATGAAGACGATTTCATGACATGTAGGTGCAGATATAAAACCGGTTCCAATAAAACCCTACCCATATTGTAATCAAGTGCATAACTTGGATGGATGCACAAAGATTTCACTGGCACAAGACGAAGAACAGCGGCAATTGTTTCGAAAACAAGAATTTAATCAACATGCCTAAGCGTGGTGCAAGCTTTTTAGTAAGTGCGAGGAGAAATGTTTCCGAAACATTCAGCATGGCCCCTGGAACCCAGGAATTCGACCATAAGCCCTTTGGCTCCGCATGTAAACAACCTAAAATTATTGTGTAGTCAGAAATCTATGTACCGAACGGCTTAAATCTTCAGCAGGGTTTCAAAACATCTCGTATTTTAAGGGTTATTTTAACTTTCTGAGCAACACCATCGTGTAAGTAAATCTCATCGCCATATCGCGAGCGGACTACAGGTTAAGGTGAGCTCGGCTTCCACAGACTCACCTCTACTCGGGCAGGAAATGCGTGCATTCCGGAGGGCTGAAATCAATTTTATCGGACATCTGCTGAGGTGGATTTGTTATATCAGGAAACATGCCAAGCAGAGCTTGATGTGCAGACCCTGAGCCCACTACTCAATCGCTCAGATTGACCGTCAACTCACCAGCCAACCAAGTCAACCAGCAATTGCTGATTGGTTGGCTATTGGGGTTTAGAGGCGCATCGACTAGCTCAGTGATGCAGCGCCCAGACCAGCGCCGGGTGGCCCGACACATCGACTGTTTGTTGACATTGCTCGAACTCGTCCTGCTGCAGCGTGCCCGGCCTTATCGGGCAGGCTGCCAGCTCTAACTTCCTCAGCCGGAAGCACACTCGTCAGTGCGGCGGGTGGCAATTTCAACACTTCCTTGTCGTGACAAAACACCGAGCCACCAGTCGGTCAGTTGGTACAATGCACGCTGTACCAACCAAGCCATTCGTGGATGATCCGGTTTGTTCGTCTTATACCGATAGCTTTGATATTTGCATGATATTTTGAAGAAGTGCACAGCTGGTATAGTCGGTAGTTCACATAACATTTTTTATTTCGAATTCAGCATGGCTGGTCCGCGTATCCATTGTGCCTTTCAGCATGCATGGTTTTTCAAACTGTCGCATCTGAAGCAATGAGGGGAACACTGCTATAAGGCAGCTTCTGAGAAGTTGGAACAATATCGTATCAGCAAACATACACACAAACGAGGGGGAGACGTAGACAATCTCATAATAGCAGAGAGGGACCCAGTTGACCCAGGCGATCATCCGTGCACTGCCACAGGGAAAATTTTGGAATTGTTCAGAGCTGGGAGGAGGGGTACCTCGGTAAAGCCACAGGACCTGGGAGGGGGTGTCTCATACCCACCAGAGGGATGTCCAGGCAGTGTCTCATACCCGCACATTTTGTGATCTTAGTCATATGGAACGACATGGTGGTAGCCCCTCCTCAGTTTTTCACCAGGGTTCCCATGCTCCTTCTCCTCGGTTCTGCTTCCATGTCTATGGATGGAAGCATAGTCAGATTTTAGGATCCGGAGATAGCCAACTATCGGTCGTGTTTGAACTTGTATTTAATGGGAGCAGCAAATGCTGATGGCGGAATGCATTCAATCCTGAAGATGAGCATCGCGCAACGCCCCGCAAGGGTCCAGCTTTCTTCTGTCGGGAACCTGAACGCCTGAGCATCGAAAGCCGGGCTGTTTAAGAAGGGAGAAAACAATGCCAAGGGAGGCGAAATCCCGTGGCTACTTCTTGGTGTGTACGATATCCCAAATGAGTGTAGCCAGGAGCGTTTATTTCCGAAAGTTCTTGGGGGGGGGGGGCACAATACATGGAGGCAATGGACGGGCGCAGATGGATTGGGGAGGGGGTAGAAGAACACACTGTGGGGTCCAATGTTAAAAGTTGAAATTATTGGGGAAGCGGAAATTCAGGGGGCACTTGCCCCCTATACACCGATACAAAATAACACCGATAAGTGGAGGGGTGATAATTTCAGTGGCTGACCTTTTCTTTCCGCTGCCGACGTTGGCCAACTCGACGTGCTGGAACTCGTAGTAGGCGTGACCCATGCTGGCTGACTGGGACCGGACTGCAACGATCAGGCTGTTACACTTCTGCTGTGCGCTCCGACTCCGTCCTGCGCACCTCCGCAACCCCAACCGAAAACAACCGGCGGCCCCGCGATGCCGGCATATAAGCCAGCCTTCCGACGGCCGACGCCAGCGCCACCCTCCGCCTAGCGGAGCCGAACGGAACTAACGAGCACGGCCGGCCCGCTCCGGCCTCTGACTTGGTTCGAAATCGGTCTTCACGGTACGAAATATCCAAGGCAGATAGCGAATGCAGCAGTCCTAGACTAATCAGCGACATGGTGTACGCTGCAGCGGTAAGTCAGTCTCGGGTACAGTCCAGGTGACGGCGGCATAAAAGACGCCATTTCATCCAGAGGCGGATTCAGACGGGGGAAGATCGAAGTTGGCGACAGCCCTCACCCCGTATGACCCAAAAGGCGCCCTCATCGGGATGAGGAGCCCCTCCAGGATGCTCGAGTGCATCCTTTCTTTGACTTGTTTTTTCAGGCGAAGGCATCTCTAGCGAAAAAGCCCTCCATGAATCGTCAATCGCCATTTCTCTATAAACAAGCCGATACTATTTTCTTTGTGGATGGTCAAACATTCTCTCGTCCTCGAGCTTCCCTCTGAGAAGCTCGAGTGGACCTCATCCTCGTCTTCTGCTGAGCGAATTTTTCAGCCGTTGTCACTTTAGGCACTCTCGCAGTAACGCTCCCGCAAAATTACGCCCATTCCCTCAATTGACGAAATTATAGATACGTGTCAGTTGAAATGGTGTAACATTTGGGTGATCGATGGCAATGAGACGTAAATTGATAGTTAGGTTGAAAACTTTTCGGTATATTTGCCCACGTTTTATCTATTGCTTTCATCAGGGTGCAAGGTTTCAAACAGACATTGACCTAACAAAGTAACCAGTCACAACACGTGACAAATGTGAGTTAAACCTTTGACAAAACAGGTCAAGATGACCAGAAAACAACAACAAGAACAATCTTGCAACTGCCACGAGGCAAGTGCACGAGTATGTGTGTATGCGTGTGTGTGTGTTTGTGTATGTGTTTGTGTGTGTCTGCGTCTGTGTGAGTGTCTGTGTCTGTGCTTGCGCCTGTTTTGGTGTCCGTATCTGTGTCTGTGTGACAATGTGCATGTCTGTGTCTCTGTGCATGTTTATGTGAGCGTGTCCACGCTCCCTTGGTCGTCCGTAATCTGGATTTCGGTTACGATGGGGAAAACCATCTCTCGATGTTCATCTTCAGATTGTTTGAGCTGTGATGAGTGCCGTTCTGAAACAAAACATCCGCCGACATATTCGTGGCATCTTCAGTGGCGAAGTACGCTGGCTCAAGCAGTCGACGTTGCTTTTAATTTAAACATCCATGTACGTCTCATTGTCATCTATCACCCATACTTGTCAGTGACTCCCTCCCATCCGGAAACTAGCGAGCGTCCCAAGTGCCGTGACATTTAAAAACGAATAAATTACCGACACGGCACAGGAAGCGGGTGATTATTCCAGGATGTTGACGGAAAATAGTGGAAGCGCCGGAAGCCGGACGCCAGCTGACACGGCCGCGAACCACACCGGCCGAAGACGAGCCGATTTTCGAGCTGAGCTCATATCTCCACTATCGGACAATCCCGTTAGCTGATGCGTCCCAAGGCTATTTCATACCGATGCGCCCACAAAGCTGTTCAAACAGCCGCGGTGCCGCCGCCCCCGTCCGACGGCATCCCCCCCCCGTGTCGGTGCTCCGGCCGGCCGGGCGACGCCAATCCAGCACAAGGCGCCAGCATCGCACGGCGCACTCAGACGCTGTGCAGGTCGAGGCCCGCCAGGTGACATCTGGGGTCCATCGCCGGCCGGCCGGGGGCCGCCAGGTGACATCTGGGGTCCATCGCCGGCCGGCCGGGGGCCGCCAGGTGACATCTGGGGTCCATCGCCGGCCGGTCGGGGCCGCCAGGTGACACCTGGGGCCCGTCGCCGGCCGGCCGGGGGCCGCCACCGTGTCGCCGTTAATTAGCGGCCGCCGGTGGCCAGCCGGTGTGTTGCCACCGCCGCGGCCCGGCCGGCGCGGCCCGGCCGACACACGTGCTCTGCCGGCCGGCCATCGGCCAGACGGACGGTGGTGGTTCCATCAGAAGGTCATGAGACAACCGGCTGGTGATGGTTCGACTGGGAGTCATCAGTCAACCGACCGGTATGTCATCTGTCAACCGGGAGTCATCAGTCAACCGGTCGGTGGCGGTTCGTCCGAGAGTCATCAGTCAACCGGCCAGGACCTCCATCCAGTGGATATGAGTCAATTTTGTGGTGACTTCTCTTTCTCACTCACTCACTCTCTCACTCACTCACACTCCGACTCACCCGCTGACTCACTCACACACTTACTCACTCACTACTCTGTCACTTTTATCTTCTTCTTCTTCTTCCTTCCCTCTCTCTCTCTCCGTATCTCTCTTTCTCTCTCTCTCTTCTTTCTCTTTCTCTTCTCTATATATATATATATATATATATATATATATATATATATATATATATATATATATATATATATATATATATATATATATATATATATATATATATATATATATATATATATATATATATATATATATATATATATATATATATATATATATATATATATATATATATATATATATATATATATATATATATATATATATATATATATATATATATATATATATATATATATATCTCTCTTCTCTCTCTCTCTCTCTCTCTCTCTCTCTCTCTCTCTCTCTCTCTCTCTCTCTCTCTCTCTCTCTCTCTCTCTCTCTCTCTCTCTCTCTCTCTCTCTCTCTCTCTCTCTCTCTCGCTCTCGCTCTCGCTCTCTCTCTCTCT
The DNA here is from genome assembly GCA_034440615.1 of Ashinkailepas kermadecensis. Taxonomy (NCBI): domain Eukaryota; kingdom Metazoa; phylum Arthropoda; class Thecostraca; family Neolepadidae; genus Ashinkailepas; species Ashinkailepas kermadecensis. Next base: position 131,845 of record JAOTOM010003483.1, read on the forward strand.
CTCTCTCTCTCTCTCTCTCTCTCTCTCTCTCTGTCATTGTTCCATCCCCATCTCCGTCTTCATTTCCGTGTGGAACGGATCTACCTTCAGAAAGGCACAAAGCGATCCGGTGTTGGATCCCGTCCAGAGGTGATCAGGTGACCCAGTGGTGGATCCGTACTGGGGTGATCAGGTGACCCAGTGGTGGATCCGTACTGGGGTGATCAGGTGACCCAGTGGTGGATACCGTCCTGGGGTGATCAGGTGACCCTGTGGTGGATCCGTCTTGGGGTGATCAGGTGACCCAGTAGTGGATCCGTCCTGGGGTGATCAGGTGACCCAGTGGTGGATCCGTCCTGGGGTGATCAGGTGACCCAGTGGTGGATCCGTCCTGGGGTGATCAGGTGACCCAGTAGTGGGTCCGTCCTGGGGTGATCAGGTGACCCAGTGGTGGATCCCGTCCTGGGGTGATCAGGTGACCCAGTGGTGGATCCCGTCCTGGGGTGATCAGGTGACTAAGTGGTGGCTTCCTTCTCCGAGAGACATTGGTAGGCCTGTTCTCAGCAGTACATCGGCAAACCTCTTTTCAGCAGCCAGAAACTGGCTCCACTGCACGAGTCGCTCCCCGTTCATCGAGGGGATGTTATCGATCTGTCAAAACAAGGGGGGGGGGCTCCCCTAGCACCCAAAAATACACTGGATGAAACGAGAGAACTCGTGAGATTGTCAACACGCAAAACCTTCCATTTTTGGCGCGCTTTGCGCGCCGGTCGCTTTATCTATTTCATCACATTTTTTTGGAGGGATCGGGCCCCCCTTATGAAAATCCTGACTGTGCCACTATCTGTCGCCATACGTCTCAGGTGCTCCCTCTCCAGGAGCGATCAGCACATCTTCCTCGCGAGTCATCATGGGACGGCTTTTCACGAAGTACAAAACAGTCCACTTTGCAAGGGTATTCCTCTGCGTGTGAATCAAGATCCACCGACTGCACGTCAGACAAACGCCAGCGATTATTCCACCACCGGCAATGAGTGGTCTTTCAGTTAGCCGTTGGTTCGCTTCTTTCCAGATGTCAGGAACGACCAGATGTCGTCTTCTATAAGCATTAGTTATCCTGTATTCATTAACCATCGACTATTGCCTCCCCGTGCACTATCAGACCTCCCTCTCCCCCTCCATGTGCCATCAATCGTCCCTTTTCCATGAACAATCAGATACAATTTTCTTTATGGGTCGTCAAATATTATCCCATCATGGGTTATCTCGTGACCAAGATGTTCTCCTTTCATGAATCACCGAATGTCTTTTCTCGGTGAATTCAATGAATCTCAATTAATCCGTGTATGGCTCGTCAGTTGCCCTGCGTTTTCCTGTTTTTCTCCATTCGTCAACGCTGGCTCTTCAGAAAAGCTGTCAACCGCCTACAAACTAAATTGACATAACATATAAATCACATTTCTTGATCTCTTCAGGAGTCATCGCGTGTCGTGCGCTCCATGAATCACCAAGCCTTTCCGACCGAGAATCGTCAGCTGTCCCGCTACTAGGAACATCAACTTGTCCAGTAGCGCCTGACATGCGTCATCTTGGTGGCAGTTGTCGCTTTGTCCGGTGGTGGCCTTGTGACGTAGCCAGGATCTCACCTGGCCAGTGGATCACCGGCTCCGACTCCTCCCTGCCAGCCCAAATGACCTGGCAGTAGTTAAGAGCGTGGGGCTGGTTGAGGGAAATATGCCTCTATTTTCGTAAAGAAGCGTGCTTCAGGTGTGGCATGTGCTCTCCGAGCTAGTTAAACTGTTAACATGACAACATTGGAGGCCAACATTGAGGGGACCATTGCCCACTGAAAAGTATATAAAACAACAAAATACTCCCCCCTCCCGACTCTGCCGAAAGGGCTATTGGCCACCTAAATGTAGGTTATGAAGGTCCCGAAATTCATGTTGACCGCCAGCCAACTAGTACATAAAGTACCAGCCAACTCAGTAGTGCAGCCAGAGGTGTGCCACGGGGCTATAGCCCCCAGTCGTGCCAGAGGGGCCTATTTCAGTGTACGAACTGCGCCAAAATTTAGCATTATTTGGCCGCTGGGGACCAGTGACAACTGGTCCCCCTGAGAGGTGGTAGGCCCACAAGAAGTGCGTCCTCCGGCCCAACGAATGTTCGACCGCCAGTGCCCCTCAATGGACTTACGCAGCGGTGCCTCTTCGAAGACATGGCTCCCGCAAGACGAGTACTCTTCCCTCCCCATAACAATTTCTGGATCCGCTCATGACATTAATATGTAACATAGCAGGCTGGTGAAAGTCAGTACATGTTCACGAAAATACAAGAAAGCAGCTTTACACCTTATCTCTCAATGTCACTCCTAATTTTCTCTATAACTTTCTTTTGCGTGATTATATCGAAAAGTACCTACTGTCATGGCCAGATTAACCAACAAGACCAGAAGTACTACGCAGATATACTGCATTGCAATCCACAATGCATTTGAGCACCTCTAGCCCCAACTTACATAACGCAAAGACGTATAATTTACCGGTGCTCAAAGCGATGCTGGTGCTCAAGAATAGAAAACTAGATATGGAATTACGCTCCTAGGTCAGGGACTTCCGGCGAGGCCAAGACGGGTTTGCCGGAAAGTTTTTGGTCGACAAGTCACCACTCCGTCTGGTGGTGGCGGCAACGGCAAGAACAGGAAAACCGGCACCGATAATGACACGTCTGGCGGTCGCACACAGCTGAATCCCATACCCCCACCCACCCGCCCCCTCGAACCCCACCACCGGAAGCTGGGCAATCAGGTGCACTGGCCGCCACCCCTCCCACCGCAGCCGCACGCACGCAACTCCCACCATTTTCTTTGCCGACATTAAAGCGTCATCGGGGGAACATTGTTCGCTGGCGCGCCCATTAAATGTCCGGCCCACCGAAGGGGTAGCCGGCGATGTATCAGGTGGTCAGCCAACGGAAAATTCGGGACACAGCCGAACAGGGCCACGCCCGGCCGCGTGGCAGGCACCAGCCGACCGGTCACACGGCTGGGCAGTCAGGTCAGAGGCGGACCACGTGTAACCTGACGACCGGTCACACGGCTGGGCAGTCAGGTCAGAGGCGGGCCACGTGTAACCTGACGACCGGTCACACGGCTGGGCAGTCAGGTCAGAGGCGGACCACGTGTAACCTGACGACTGGTCACACGGCTGGGCAGTCAGGTCAGAGGCGGGCCACGTGTAGCCCGACGACCGGTCACACGGCTGGGCAGTCAGGTCAGAGGCGGACCACGCGTAGCCCGACGACCGGTCACACGGCTGGGCAGTCAGGTCAGAGGCGGACCACGTGTAACCTGACGACCGGTCACACGGCTGGGCAGTCAGGTCAGAGGCGGACCACGTGTAACCTGACGACCGGTCACACGGCTGGGCAGTCAGGTCAGAGGCGGACCACGTGTAACCTGACGACCGGTCACACGGCTGGGCAGTCAGGTCAGAGGCGGACCACGTGTAACCTGACGACCGGTCACACGGCTGGGCAGTCAGGTCAGAGGCGGGCCACGTGTAGCCCGACGACCGGTCAGACGGTCGGAGGCGGACCGCGTCTACCCTGACGACCAGTCAGACTTCCACAGGCGGACCGCGTGTACTTACACACTCCGTCGATTGGCCACTGGGCCGTGGCCGACAGACACGACGTTATCCAACAGCCTGCGGCGACGGAAGCGGCCGCGCGAGTGGAAACTGCACGCCTGCAGTTTTCTGTGTTGCCCGGCCGCACGCCGAGCCACCGGCGGCCGTGGCCGGCCTTTCTTCACGTCGCCCGTGTCGGCCGGCGTGACACCGATGAAACGAAAAAGGCAGCTAATGACCGAGTTGATAACTTTTTGGCCGGCCGGCCGTCTCTATACACAATCGCAGGAAAGGGAAGCGGCGAAGAATGGCGCCGCCGGCGGGCTGCCACTTTCTCGCCGTGAGTGTGCGAACTGGCCAACAATTGCACCCGGCAGACACGACTGGCATGCGCCGGGTTCAACACAACAATAAAGATCACAGGCCGCCGCTGCGTGAAGCAACGACACATGCCAAAATACTCGAATTGGCGTGGCTTCCTGACAGACGAACACGGTCTGTTCCAGCGGTTGCACAGAAAAAAGACGGAGGGAGCCTGTAGAGGCGCGATGGGGCATTTGACACATCTTGGGGAAAGCTGGGAGCAAGAACCCTGTTTGAAAGCTATTGGAGATAAAAACTGACCATGACGATTTGTTCGTGTGCTTATCTGAAGTGAAACGTGCAAGGACTCTGGTCTTATGTCGGTTCGGCTTTTGCCTTAAAAAGCTACCCAAAAGTATCTGAAATGAAGTCTTGGAATGAAGAAAACCAATGTTCTTTTCTTGTCTACTTTAGTGCGCTTGAGCCAGTTGCTGTATGTAGCTTATATCCGGATGGTAGAAGAGTTGTGAGCGACTGATGCTGAATGGTAGGAAATATTACTAATAATTGTGCTATATGTGAAAGGCTGCGCAATTAAACTGCCGAAATTTCCACTGTGCTGGCCATGGGATACACGATAAGAGAGCCGAGCTGAGCTTGATTTAGAATGCGTTGCAGTGAACAAAGGACGATATTTGTTGAAGGGTATATATATATATATATATATATATATATATATATATATATATATATATATATATATATGTATGTATTACCCCTACCTCTTACTATATGTCCGGGAAGACCTTCCGTTGCCGCATGCACGGTTGAACACGGGCAATTACAACATGGTTGCAACAACAATAACAACAATATTACAACATGGTTGTATACCAGCCAATTCTGGGGAGCTTCGGTTCAATTGATGGCGTGACATCTAGACACTCCGTCTTATGCGACACACTGGATTTGATCGGCATCGGGAATTGAGCCCACAATCCTTCGGACAAGATGAATAATCTCCCGTTCAGCAACTTTGTATCATAATGGAATTTGCGTGTTGGTGGCTTTTTGTTTACTCGCAGGCAGGCGCAGCGATGAGAAGCCCACAATAGTTCCATTATGATGATTACGCTCGATAATGTTGCAGCCGATGTTCTCTTAAAAGGCACGAGTCATGCCCTGGTGCAAACACCAACGATTTGCCGATGAGGTTGCCCACGCAATCGTGACCTCGTTTGCAGGTGCATAGCGCAGGTCCATACTTCCGTCGCATGCAAATCAGCCACGATCGACAAGGCTGAGTACGAATAACCCACATACCGGCATGCACACATGCCCATGCACGTGGACTGTCCGTGATGAATGAATTCCTGTTACAGCCATCGTGACTGCAATGCGAATAGAGTGGCCGGAGGGGATGTAGATCAGTCGGCACATGCACACACACACGCAAACATGTCGGTGTGCACTCGCCGTCAACTGGTTGTCAGCGATGGTCGCGAGTGGTGCCCTCTGTGGGGCTGACACGCGGGCACCCACCCGGAGACAGATCCGGCGCCAGATAGAGAGGGGCGGGCTCGGCCGGACTCCCGGCCGGCCGTGCGGACCGGTCTGGACCCGCCATCCTCTGTCGCGGTCGGTCGGAGCGCCGCAAAAACGGCGCGCTCCGAGACGACAAAAGAGGCGGCCGCCGGCGTCACTGGCGGCCGCCGTCGGGCGTCGCGCTGCTCTGATGGATGTAGTCGGCGCCGCTCGGACAATGCCGCCGCGGCCAGGAGAGCGGTGCCGGCGCGGGCGGGTCACACCGCCGCTCAAACGGTGTCACGCCTGTGTCGAGCCGGCACCGCTCGCTGAATTAGGGGCGGAGAGGCAGACCGAAACTGCTCCTCCCGAGGAGGGGTCGATGGCGATTCTACCTTTCAGTTTGTGGTGGTGGAGTGGGGTCTGATTGCATCTCCTGCTCAAATTAGTTGGTGTACGCCGTGGATACAATACCGAATTTGTTTGTCGCAGGAGTTGGCCATAATGCCCAGAGCTTTCACACGTTCCCAGCTTCGTCCAAAGCCGGGGTCCAATCAGATATGCCGTTGCGATTAAGATCACCGAAGTAGCCGTGGTTTACCGACATCGATCAACGAGTTTCGAAACCATTATAGGAACACCACACCTTCCGGACACCACCACAATCCGCGTGAGATCAAATAGCGACGGTGGAACGCGTCGGAATTTTGTTCCCGTTCTGGTCATGCGCCTGGACGTGTGTTCAGCAAATTCGGCCAGTCACGTCTGCCAATAGGTCCCCAACGAGGAGCCAGATACCGTGCGGCAGCCGCAGCACACCCACAGCAGCCGCCTGCTCTGCGACTGGCAACACCCGTCCAAGGTTCGGCGAGACAGCCATCGGCCGCATCTGCCGGGTCGGCCGGGCGAGAGGCGAATGACCGCCGGGCCCGTCACGAGGTGGCACATTCAGCGCCAGCCAGCTGTGTCATCGAGGCCTCGCCGGCCGTGGCCAGGCACACAGCCGGCGGTGGCGGGACGCGGCAGGTCGCCAGGCATCGGCGCCGCCGCTTCACGGATGGCCTGCTTACCGGAATAGAGACGCCGGTGCGCCGTGGATAGCGCTCGCTCGAATCAATTTCGCGGTCAATCGATTTCGAGCCGGCGTCTTCTCTGTCATTTGGACTGTGAAAGCGCTGCGGCGCTGCGGCGCTGCGGTACTGCGTGTGCTACGAGCATGATCACTGAAGCAGTACGAAGCGGGCCATGCGACTGAAGAGCGATGCTGGGAACACGCGTGGCTGCTCTCTTGTAGCCGACAGACGGTGGTACTTGCACTGACAGCACTTTCAATGGGGAATCATCCCGGGAGCAGTTAGGCGCGACAATGGCCGACTGACTTCCGGGCTGGGGCATGTACCGTGATGTACAACAACACATTTCGCCAGGAGGTGAATCACCCCACGCGCATCAATATCTTGTTTGTGACCCGTTTCGCTAGTGGACCTTGCTGTATTCCACACGCCTCGAACCACCGGATATGCGCTTAATCGGAGCCGGGGAAGTCGCTGTTGACCTGGTCTGGTAACAATACCCTAGGCTGTTACGGCTAGCTCCAAGATGCATTCATTTTGGTATAATTTTCAACATCGGTCGAGGGCAATGGCCTAGCATTTTTGGTAGCGAATATTCAAGAACAATAAGTAAATGTGGCTAATTGAGTGGCTTAGTAATGCAGGAAATTGCCAAGATGAAGGAAGTTTGAGCAGCTTCCCAAACGTTTTCCTCATGTAATGGTCGTTGGACATGTTAGATCTGAGTACTCATAACCAATGGATCTATACGCCGCTAACAAATCTGACGGAACGATGCTTCACTGACGTGATAGTGAAAGTATATACAGCTTTAACACACTCATGACATTGCTATTTTGATATAAGTCAATTTTCCATTGATGCACCTTTGAGCCATGCAACATTCTGACAAAAATGTGCGTTGCATATGTGTTCATTGTTGGCATTCGTATCAACTGAACTATACATTCATCAGAGAAAAGCATGAACGACAAACCTTGTGACGGTGAAGTAGCGTAGGTGAAGTAGACACAAGCCTGCACTGCGATTTAGATTGAAGGCTATACTGCAGACAGCCGAATATTCATTAGTATATCGTCTCTTCTCCAGACAATAAAATATATCATGTCTCGCATTACACGGGCTACCCAAGATTGCTGCTTTCGCTCCGGAGAGATAAACAAATAGACATAAACGGTACTGGATGATATACGAGGAGCATACCGCCGCCACATGTTGTAAAATATACATGAAATTTAAAGTTATTTCAAGCGTTGATCATTGTTGAACGTCTAATTTTTATGTATCTTTTATACCGTGAAAAATACCAACATCATCATAAACCAGCGGTTAATTTCGATGTTTTTATTCTCGTTGCAAAAACTTGACCGCTGGGTCGTAGAAAATAAGAGAAATCCTAGTCTAATTGGTTAACATTCCGGCTATCCGAGCAATGTGAAGACGGCTGGACAAACAGGTCCGGCACCACCGGAAGATTTGCAACCTGCCATGGCCACGCCCTATTTGGTAATCTTAGGGAACATTAACTATTCTAACTATATTTTCATCATGGCCTTGCAGGGAAAGAATAATCATAAAAGTCGTGTTTCCACCTTCACCTCTCCAGATGCATAATTATCCCTTACTTTCACGCCACTGCGCCGGCTGGGTATAATTACAGAAGCACTGACTGTTTTACCCGGTAAAATCGAGCTTTTTATCAATAACCCTGGTGCAGCTATTTCAAAGAGCGAAGAGCTCAGCGATCGACGTGCTCGCCTATAGTCGTGGCATCTTGTGCCCGAATATCATTAGATGCTTGAGGTTTTTTCTCCACTAAGACTGGTCAACGTGAGATAAAATTCAGCTACTGTACGGTCAAAGTATGGTACAGGCAGGCAATTTAGTTGTGCAGTCGTAGTATGCTGTAAAAGAACTAAATGAGGAAGATGAAGCTTTACTGAAAGCTGTCATTATTCACCAGTATTGACCTAGTGTTCTTCGGTCACTCAAAGGATAACTGGGCCAAGGCCTGCTCATTAATGCCTTCCATTCTATTATTCGGCATACAGCCTACGGCCCACTCCGATTCTACACATTTGAACAAAATGCAACATGTTCGTGAGCAGCTTCATTGTGGGAGCGAGACCCCACAATGTCTCCGAAAACTAAAACATGGCTTGCGGTGTTGTACTGACGGAAGCATTCCGCAGAAGCAGCGGATGCGGTTCATGAGGTAAGAAATAAATCATGGTCATTATTCAAAGGAGTTCTTCCTTAAAATGGGAAATCAATATCTGTGAGAGACACATCTTCCATGTAACCACAATGGAGCCGCTACAGGCAGAAACAACCGAAATTCATCTAGTTTCGAGGAAGCCTCCGTTGATGGATGTACTATGAATTGATTGTGATACAACATTGCTGGAACTATAAAGGTTGCAACCTGCGCTTTGTATTCAGTGTTGCCACCTGAGATCTTCAGCTAGTGACATGAAGCCTCTGTTTTGCCTAAGGAATTCCCCATGTTAGGTGCTCTTGGATTACCGTAGTACCACTCTTTTTCTGCACTAACTTCCTGTCGTGTTGTTTTGGTCGTGTTGTTTTTGGTCGTCTCCTGTGATAGCATAAATGTTTCTTTTTGTTCCCTCATAAGATGCCCAACATTCTCAAACGATCTTTCCTGGAAAAATTGTAACATTATGTTCCATATTTCGACATGATGTTCTTCATTTCCATTGCCCGTGTTCTACCTGTATTTTCACGCATTATTGTCATTGTTGCGTGTTGTACATGCGGATGTTGGCATGAAAACAGATGTTTCGGTGTTCGCTTATGAAGAGGAGAAAATTCAAAATAAATCATTCTGAAGTGCTTATGTACACAGCACAGCCATTTTGTGAACGTTCTCATTTTGAATTTTGGTTTGAATGATGAATGATGAAATCACACTTTGCGAGGAAAATCAATTGTGGAAAACCAGTAGATCAGGCATTATTTTGAGAGTCTTGGTTTGATGTGAGTGATAGCTGGAACCACTCGGTTTGTGATAGGTAGATAAATACATATGAAAATACCTCCTCATTTGACTCGACTGGAGAGTAGAGTCAGGACTGTCGCTGGCTGCTCGATTCTTTACCAACTGTGAGACAATGAACATTTAGTTGTTGGCTTCCATCCCTTGCAGCTATGCATCCCCTGAAGAACGTAGTCGAATGCCACCGAGATCCAAGTTCCGAAGTGAATTATATTATGCATGCATATATATTAGGGTGGTCCAAAAAACAAAATTTTGGAAATTTGTCTTGGCATGATGTTGTTCTTGTTCCAATTGGTGATACACGTAATCGAGTGAATTATCGCTCCAATCGGAGAATATTTAGAGGTCCCCCCGAAGAAGAAGTAAACAACAAAAAACTTCAAAAAAAGGAAAAAAGCTCACAAAGAATAAAGATGTCCGTGTCATCCCGAGTATTGGTATATCCATACTACCTACTTTTACATACAAGATTATACTTTGTTCAGGGTTCACTGAAGATAATGATGGTAATTTTGGATGTCATTAATTTGGTAAGGTAACTAAAAGAAAGTTGTAACATATACAATATTTTTATTTAGACAACATCTTCATCTCAAGGTTAATATAAGCAAAACATTGTTGTTGTTTGATCAATAAGTACTGTTATTCCTTTCCGTTTGAACACTTGTACAGTGAAAGCAACACTGGCAACTAAATAATGTAAAATTAATAATGAATGTAAATAATGAAAATAAAGGTAATACACTATCCTTTTACTCCATATATGCTGCTTTGGAGGTGGAAGGCTTCTCCTTCCTGTGCTTGGCCACCACTTTCAGGAGGTACTGTTGCTGGACCTCGTCCTTGGTGATGATCGAGTTGAAGGAGGTGGCCAAGGCGATACCTCTCTCCGCCGCGTCGTTGACTACCTTCATCTGCGAGACGTTCCTCTTCATGTCCAGGAAGGTGGCCTCAGTCTCCCATGTCTCGGGACTCTTCTCCAAGAGGGTTCCCACTTCTTCCTCCCGTCCAGGAAGAAGGCTATCCAGGGTCCTCCTAGTCCTGGAGGTCACGAGGTCCTTCAGGTCAATGTCCGGGGAGAACCTCTTCCCGTCCAGTCGCTTGAGGCCTTTTCTCTCACGTCTGAACAGGTTCCTGACCATGGCCTCCTTCTCCTCATTGCTGATTCTCTCGTCCATGAAGGACAGAGCCACAAGGTCCTCCGAGACGTACCAAAGGTGACGACGGAAGGCTTTGAGCGCCACGTCCGCCACCCTTGGTTTGGGGATCCCTCGAGAGAGGTCTCGCATGAACAGGAGGTCGTTGAGGGGAGCTCGTTGAGGGACCATGGCCTCATTCCACTTTGTGGCGTACAGGAGGGCCACGAAGAGGGAAATGTCCTCCATGGCCTGCAGCTCGTGAGCGGTCAGCTTTACTTGACCTCGGAAGAGGAAGACCTTCAGAGCGTAAATTCCCTTGGCCATCCACCTGGCTTGGTGGAAGGCACCTGGGGCCCGGAACCTGTAGTCTTTCCCGAGGTCTCCTCCCAAGAACAGGTACGAGAGCCAGAGGAGTTCTTCGTAGTCCTCCCTCGGGTGAGTGCCGCTCTCCAGAGCACTCTTCAGCTCGTGGAGGGCTCGCTCCCTGTGCTCTGAGAGCTCCCCGGTCAGAAGAGCATGGAGGCTATCTTTTTCCATGGCAGAGCTCCAAGAAGACTGGTCAATTAAGCTCCAACGATCCCTAAATCGAACGAAGAGAGGGATGTTCGGTCCTCGGGAGGGTCCGTAGGAGCTCTTGAACACGTCCCCCATGACGACCTCCAGCACGTGGTGTCGGCAGGCCACCCAGAGGAGCTCGCGTCCAAGGCCTTCCTGGATCTTCACGCAGGCTCCTTCATACAGCCCCGTGTTTGATGCCGTCGTGTCGAACACCAAGCCCTGAACTCTGGTCTGCAACTGAGCCTCCGAGATCGCCTTGAGGACAGCCTCTCCCTGAGCCGTGCCTGTGCTGCGGGGTATCTTGGGGACTCCCAGGAGATGTTCCCTCCCCCCAGCCGTGACCAGGATGGCGATTCGGTCGACCTGGTCCTTGCCCGACAGGTCAGGAAGTAACTTCCCGTCCCAGTGGACAAGGACAGGAATCCCATCCGGAATGTTTATCGTTTCCGACTTGGCGATGGCCTCCCGATTCCTGATTCTGTGGCGTCGGATGGTGCTGCGAGACAAAGAGAGACTCCCCAGGTCCTGTCCGGATGCCGATGCAAATGCTCCCATCGTCCCCATCGCCACCCGGTCCGAGACCTTGAACCGATCCAAGGTGGAGGTGATGTCCGCAGAGAGCAAGGCTGTGGATTTTGCTCCCTCGACTTTACTCCGTTTCAGGTGACTGGGACCGGTGAAGTCTACATCACTGTCGTCTGTTTCCCCGGCGGCGGAGGACGAATACGAGGTCAGGCAGTCAGACGGTACGACGGAGGTCATGGCTTCCTTCTCCTTCTTCGAGCGATCCTTCCTCATCTCTTCTGCCCGCTCCCTCTTCTTCTTCCTCTCTTGGGCCTCAACTGTGACGCAGTCTAAGCCCGCCATGGACGAGGTCGCTCGGTCCTCCCGCTGGCTGTGAAGAAAGGCTTTGTCCTCCTCCACGGTCATCCGATCGAGGGCATCACTGCTCGCCACGTCGAAGAGGTCCTCCAGGTCCCCCTTGAACATTTCCTCTTTCATACGGGCGGTCTCAGATGCCCGTTTCCGATGTTTTTGGAGGGACTCGTACTTGGCCACCAGGCAGAGGAGCTTCTCCTTGGCAGTTCGGAGAGCGGAGGTCGGGATCCCGGCCCTCCCCCAGATCAAGAGGACTGCCTCTATCACCTCCTTGGCGGCCACGGGTTTGGTCTTCTTCTCGATTCCATGATGGAAGTAAAACTTGCGGAGCACCTGCCCTTTAGAGGGCAGCCTGGCACGTGTTAGCTCACATTCAGGGTGCCCAATAAGCCACCATGCGCGCTCCCTAGTAGAAGTCATCATGCACCTGTGGGAAGAAAAAAAAGTAGACTTTAGGGGGAGTTGCAAACATAGTCCGATCGGCACGAAATTTTGCATGGACATGTCTAACAGGAAGTGAAACAAGATCGACATCATGCCCGCAACATTACACAACATTTTTATTTTCACTATGTTTTTGGACCACCCTAATATATATATATATATTATATATATATATATATATATATATATATATATGCATTAATATGTATACATATATGTGTATGTAGAAATATATATATATATATATATATATATATATATATATATATATATATATATATATATATATATATATATATATATATATAGGTGCATACCCAGCGTAAAATATAATATCCCTGTCCATTAGGCTGTAATATATCAGATACCGACCAAACATTAAAGTGGCAAAATGGATGAAACCTATACTTCTCTCTGATTGTCCGTGCTCGTTTAACTATTATATCAATCTGACTGCCAAAACGTTTCCAAATTTATCTTATAAACCATTTCTCACTTACCTCTGAACTTAAAATTGACATGATCTCCTCTGTTAAAAAAAAACAACAATCTGAAGAGATTCATATTGTTTTCACTCTGAAAATTGGATGTGTCTTGAATGTGTGTTGAACTGCACAAAATATGACTTATTTCCTGGGATTATTTTATGGCGTTGTGCATGCGTTACCTTTAACCGAGAGTTGTCAACTATTGGTGCACACTGTTTCGGTATCGACAGCAACGATCGGACCCGGTCCACGTGGCACAGCCACCCCCGGCACGACGCACGCCAGACGTCCGACCCGGACCACCGCCACAGGCGTCCGCTTCATCTAAACGGTCACCGACTAGCGTGGTCTGACCTGGGATCGATCTCGGCCCGCAACGGTGGTGGGTTTCCAAATGTCCGGGCCGGCACAGCGGCACTGCCCCTCCGTCACACGGGCTCACCGTGATCGGTCAACGTGTGGCTGCTGATCGTGTCTCACTGTTGCCATGTGTCGCACCTGAACCCAGTCTATTGCTGGTGAATCATGGCTTCCGCGCGTGCATTTTTTTATCCATGGGTATTGTTGGTGATTCACGGCTTCCGAGCGTAACATCTGATCCATGGGTATTGGTGATGATTCATGGCTTCCGAGAGTGGCATCTGAAACGCAGGTATTGTTGGTGATTCATGGCTTCCGAGTGTCGCGTTTGGTCCCTGGGTGTTGATGGTGATTCGTGGCTACTGAGGGTCCAATCTGATGCACGGGTGTCCACTGTCCATGGTAATTCATGTCTGATGAGTGTTACATCTAGGCCTTGAACACCAATGCCTCTAAACATGACTGCTGATCGTGGTCCATGACTGCCAAATGTCGGCCTTGGCATATGGATGCCATAGGTATTAATGGCATTAATGTAACTCTTAATACACCAAAACAATATCAACTAGATACATAGGGCAATAGTACCTCACGTGATGGCTTGATGCAATAGCGACGAGTCATTTGAAAGAAGAAAGGGAGAGCTGCACCAAACTATGCAGACACATGACATGTATTTGATCACCGTTTGGTGTTAACGATAAGCATCATTAGATTCGCAATATCCACTTCAGTGTTTCGACAGATTGGAAAAAGGTTTTATCACCATAGTCAAGTAGAGCAAGTTGGAGATACATGGAGTGGCGACATTGAAGGGCGGGCGAAGGGCTTGCTTTTTCATTAAACACATTGCTGAGTTGCATATTTACACCTTGAAAGTTGCGCACCCAGGTTTTCTTAAGTGTGTGTGTGGGGGGGGGGGGGGAAGGGAGACCAAAAAATGTAATGGAATACACCACGCTTTTGGCGAACGAAACATTACAAAAAAAGGTTTTTGATGGTGCATTTTTTTTAATGTAGCGTTTGATCTAGTGTATTTTTGATTGCTAAGGGAGGGGCTCCCCTTTGGCTGCGGCTCTGCACTTTGATGCATTTGGTACGGGCCTCCGTAGCATGTTTTTTTTCATTCACTACTACCTTTTCTATTTAGACAAACACCGTCCAAATGTTGCAAAGCTTTCAATCATGCGTGTGAATTCCATGCATACATCCTGGGTGTTGTGGCTGAATGTTTCCGTGGTATCCCCGAATGGCGCCAGCGCAACTGCGGGGCGACAGGTAGTCAATTAGTAAAGAAGGTGTGCGAGATTACCAAATAGAAATGTGTGCGACGCCTTGCGAGGCATTAACATGGGGCCAAGTAAATGTGTGTGCTGCGTTTGTTTGGTTATTATTTGTCGTGAAAGAACTGGAAAGCCGAGCAAATCAAGAAAAGCATGCACTTTGATTGCTTGCTTAAGAGCGCACACTACCCATGAGGAAGAAAGATCCGAAGTTGGAATCAGGCTACACTAACCCATTTGGAAGCTCCTCTGTTGGCCTTATTGCAAGTAATACGAACAACTGCAAGCATTTATCTCCGTAAGAATAACTTTATTTTGTCTTGGAATGTCGTATGAAATGACTCATGTCCGTACCTTGGCGACCGTGCAAGTATATGGTGCACAGCGGTAGTTGGTGGGCACGCCGAAGCCTAGATTTAGCCGGTTATGATTGTTCTCGGCGAAGCGATTTTCGTGACGCGTCTTCAGCTGGACTGAGGAACACATTACATCTCCAAAGTACTTCATGCAAGAAGAAGTTATTCGACATTTCATTGCTAACGGTCATGGCTAGAGATCCCGGGTGTGTAGGGGTCAGGACTACCTAGTTTGGCACCCTACAAATGCTAATTTGTCATTTTTTCTTATTCACCCTGAAAATATGCATTGAAAATAAAGACTTGGATCCCCCTGGCTTCTTGAGAGATCTCGAGCCCTGCTAACGGTGCAAGCGCAATTTTCCATCCGTAACAGCGTAACAGGCTATCTACTCCGTTCGTTGCGCCTGCGGTTGTTTGGACCGATGGACGATCGGCTGATAGCACAATGTTTTAATTGGCCGTCTTTGTATGAGTTATCTGTGTTCAGCTCGTCTCCGGACACGTTCCTGGACAGCGAGTCACGAAGCGTTACACACCAGGCGAACCCCAGCCGTGGTTATTAGCAGCGGTCTGCTAACTCAGCGAGGCTGTATGCAGTGCAACAATCGTGCTGTCTTCACCGCTGCACTCTGGACAGTGCACAGTATGCTCTTCACCGAGGCGCGGGGACTTTAGCACGTGCACAATTCGCGGATGATATGGCATTGGATGAAGGCAGTTCATTGTGCGTTGCACATGCCGCACGGCCCCGGAGTTTTTGTGCGACCAAATCACCCAGCTCCAGGCAGCTACTGCTCTTCACATAGAACGATCACACAGGTGTGATAGTTACATCACACACGGCCCCGGCCGTGATAGTTACCTCACACACGGCCCCGGCCGTGATAGCCACGTCACACACGGCCCCGGCCGTGATAGCCACGTCACACACGGCCCCGGCCGTGATAGTTACCTCACACACGGCCCGGCCGTGATATCCACGTCACACACGGCCCCGGCCCTGATAGCCACGTCACACACGGCCCCGGCCGTGATAGTTACCTCACACACGGCCCGGCCGTGATAGTTACATCACACACGGCCCCGGCCGTGATAGTTACCTCACACACGGCCCCGGCCCTGATAGCCACGTCACACACGGCCCCGGCCGTGATAGTTACCTCACACACGGCCCCGGCCGTGATAGCACGTCACACACGGCCCCCGTATTTCACGCCCGGCCGTATTTCACACACGGCCCCGGCCGTGATAGCCACGTCACACACGGCCCCGGTCGTGATATCCACGTCACACACGGCCCCGGCCCTGATAGCCACGTCACACACGGCCCCGGCCGTGATAGTTACCTCACACACGGCCCCGGCCGTGATAGCCACGTCACACACGGCCCCGGCCGTGATAGCCACGTCACACACGGCCCCGGCCGTGATAGCCACGTCACACACGGCCCCGGCCCTGATAGTTTCACACGGCCCGGCCGTGATAGCCACGTCACACACGGCCCCGGTCGTGATAGCCACGTCACACACGGCCCCGGCCCTGATAGCCACGTCACACACGGCCCCGGCCCTGATAGCCACGTCACACACGGCCCCGGCCGTGATATCCACGTCACACACGGCCCCGGCCCTGATAGCCACGTCACACACGGCCCCGGCTGTGATATCCACGTCACACACGGCCCCGGCCGTGATAGCCACGTCACACACGGTCCCGGCTGTGATATCCACGTCACACACGGCCCCGGCCGTGATATCCACGTCACACACGGCCCCGGCTGTGATATCCACGTCACACACGGCCCCGGCCGTGATAGCCACGTCACACACGGCCCCGGCCGTGATAGCCACGTCACACACGGCCCCGGCCGTGATAGCCACGTCACACACGGTCCCGGCTGTGATATCCACGTCACACACGGTCCCGGCTGTGATATCCACGTCACATACGGCCCCGGCCGTGATAGCCACGGCCCCGGCCGTGATAGCCACGTCACACACGGCCCCGGCCGTGATAGCCACGTCACACACGGCCCCGGCCGTGATAGCCACGTCACACACGGCCCCGGCCGTGATAGTTACCTCACACACGGCCCCGGCTGTGATAGCCACGTCACACACGGCCCCGGCCGTGATAGCCACGTCACACACGGCCCCGGCCGTGATAGCCACGTCACACACGGCCCCGGCTGTGATATCCACGTCACACACGGCCCCGGCCGTGATATCCACGTCACACACGGCCCCGGCTGTGATATCCACGTCACACACGGTCCCGGCTGTCATATCCCCAGCATACACTATGAAGAACAGACCAGTGGATGCAAAGCCTTCATTCGCATGGCACTATCACTATCGCCGCCAGCCGGACATGTCGATTCGCCCACTGTGTAGCGCTTCAGCCGCCAGTTTCCGGTCATTTCTCTGCGAATCATTGCAGGCTTCGAAAGGACATGAACGCAGAACAACAGCTGCATTGCACTCGTCGCTCCTTCTCCTCGATTGCTTCCTCTATCTACAAGCCGCGACGTGTGCCAGCTGTACGGCCGAGCGCAGCGGCGGCGGAAGCGTGGCTGGTGCGGCGCCGGACCGGAACAGCTGAGCAGACTGAGCGCGTCTCCTGGCGGCGTCGGCGCGCGTCTATTCCGAGCCCAGCTGATGTGTCAATGGCTGTCCGTCACAGGTACGGCCGGCAACTGTCGCCATCCCGCTCCCCGGCCACCGGCCATATGGTGTGCTCAGGCGGGCGTAAAAAGCCCGGGCCAAGGAACGCGCACCGTCGCGCGCCGCCCTCGCCGGCGCAGTGCGGGCCGCTCCGGTGACGTCAGCTGCGGTCAGCGTGTCGGCGCCGACTAGCGGGGTGCTGAGGTCGAGCCGCTGGGTACAGATGTCGGCCGTGGTACATTGGCGGACTGGACTCCTGCCATGCGAGGGTCGAGCTGCTTGACACCGATGTCAGCCGTGGTACATTGGCGGGCTGGACTCCTGCCATGCGAGGGTCGAGCTGCTGGACACCGATGTCAGCCGTGGTACATTGGCGGGCTGGACTCCTACCATGCGAGGGTCGAGCTGCTGGACACCGATGTCAGCCGTGGTACATTGGCGGGTGGACTCTTGCCATGCGAGGGTCGCGCCGCTGGACACCGATGTCAGCCGTGGTACATTGGCGGGTGGACTCTTGCAATAGGAGGGGGGGGGGGAATCCGCCCCTGAATAGTTTCTGAGGTAACTCCTGAACCATTCATGTCATCATTTGGAAGTATGACGTACCTGTCGACAAGTGATGCAAGCACATTGTGTCAAAAATGAGGTCCAATCTTCGGAGATATCTAGGAGGGCCAAAGCAAGATTGTGACCTCGTCTCAATGCGGTTTTTAGATGAACATTTAAGCGTTTTTTTTTTCATACGCAAACTATACCCGAACTGTCAAAAGTAAACAATGAGTGCATATACAAATGGCAAAAGAAAAGCACAAGAGTAGAAAGTCGGTGACCCTCCTGCATGGTGACACGGCTGGGCGACGGTGGCTCTCCTGCGCGGTGACATGGCTGGAGCCACGGTAGCCTTCTTGCATGGTGACATGGCTGGAGCTATGGTGGTCCTCCTGCGCGATGACATGGCTGGAGCCACGGTAGCCTTCTTGCATGGTGACATGGCTGGAGCTATGGTGGTCCTCCTGCGCGATGACATGGCTGGAGCCACGGTAGCCTTCTTGCATGGTGACATGGCTGGAGCTATGGTGGTCCTCCTGCGCGGTGACATGGCTGGAACTACAGTGAGCCTTCTACATGGTGGCATGGCTAGAGCCACGGTGGTCCTCCTGCGCGGTGACATGGCTGAAGCCACAGTGAGCCTTCTACATGGTGGCATGGCTAGAGCCACGGTAGCTCACCTGCGTGGCGACATGACTGGAGTCCCAGTGACTCTCCTGCGTGGTGACATGGCTGTAGCTGTGGTGACCCTCCTGTGTGACGACATAACTGAAGTACTGGTGACCCTCCTTTATGATGACATGGCTGGAGCCACGGTAACCCTCCTGCGTGGTGACATGACTGGAGTCCCAGTGACTCTCCTGCGTGGTGACATGGCTGTAGCTGTGGTGACCCTCCTGTGTGACGACATAACTGAAGTACTGGTGACCCTCCTTTATGATGACATGGCTGGAGCCACGGTAGCCCTCCTGCGTGGTGACATGACTGGTGTCCCAGTGACCCCCGCGTGTGTCGCTGATGATATACTGCGGACACCACGGAGCCGACAGCCGAACATTAAGGATGCAGCCTCTCCAGCCGAAGGCGCCATGTTTACATAGCGGCTGCGTTTTTAGTCATCGTGTTTGTTGTCGCTTGACCTGGTGTTGCCAGCCAGACATTTTGTGGTGTGGATAGATTGAACACCTTAACTAACGAGTGCAGTTCCGACGTTCCGACCACTATTAATGCTACCGCAGGGTGGAAAGGTGAGATGAGGCTGGGTTCGGCTCTTGATATGGAGTTTCAGGATATGCAGACGTTTCAGGAACACAGTACTAAGTATCTTAAAATGTAGAAGGGTGTTTTGCCTCCTTAACTCCTAATATCGCTTCTTATGAGCAGCGATATTCAGGGCATTCAGGCATTTTCAGGAGTAGCAATGTAAAAACCTTTCATGTTTTTATTTGACTTGATGAACCCAATAAACGTTTCTCCCCGGTTAGAGTGGCCAACATTCCACATAGTGACGTCTGTCGGTCACGGCCCTGATAGCCGTCAGACTGCATAACATTTTGATGAACCCAATAAACTCTTCTCCCCGGTTAGAGTAGCCAACATTCTCCATAATGGAATCGGTGGGTCACGCCCCTGATACCCACCAGAGAGGATAACATTAAAGCAGGCTGTTTCTCTCCTGCTCCAGAGCGGTGAACAGTCAACACTTTGCTAGTCGCCGATGATACCCACCAGAGAGGATAATATTATAGCCGGCTGTCTCTCTCCTGCTCCAGAGCGGTGAACAGTCAACACTTTGCTAGTCGCCGATGATACCCACCAGAGAGGATAACATTAAAGCAGGCTGTCTCTCTCCTGCTCCAGAGCGGTGAACAGTCAACACTTTGCTAGTCGCCGATGATACCCACCAGAGAGGATAACATTAAAGCAGGCTGTCTCTCTCCTGCTCCAGAGCGGTGAACAGTCAACACTTTGCTAGTCGCCGATGATACCCACCAGAGAGGATAACATTACAGCAGGCTGTCTCTCTCCTGCTCCAGAGCGGTGAACAGTCAACACTTTGCTAGTCGCCGATGATACCCACCAGAGAGGATAACATTACAGCAGGTTGTCTCTCGCCTGCTGCAGAGCGTTGAACAGTCAACACTTTGCTAGTCGCCGATGATACCCACCAGAGAGGATAACATTACAGCAGGCTGTCTCTCTCCTGCTCCAGAGCGGTGAACAGTCAACACTCTGCTAGTCGCCGATGACACCCACCAGAGAGGATAACATTACAGCCGGCTGTCTCTCTCCTGCTCCAGAGCGGTGAACAGTCAACACTTTGCTAGTCGCCGATGATACCCACCAGAGAGGATAGCATTACAGCAGGCTGTCTCTCTCCTGCTCCAGAGCGGTGAACAGTCAACACTTTGCTAGTCGCCGATGATACCCACCAGAGAGGATAACATTACAGCAGGCTGTCTCTCTCCTGCTCCAGAGCGGTGAAGAATCAACACTTTGCTAGTCGCCGATGATACCCACCAGAGAGGATAACATTACAGCAGGCTGTCTCTCTCCTGCTCCAGAGCGTTGAACAGTCAACACTTTGCTAGTCGCCGATGATACCCACCAGAGAGGATAACATTGCAGCAGGCTGTCTCTCTCCTGTTCCAGAGCGGTGAACAGTCAACACGTTGCTAGTCGCCGATGATACCCACCAGAGAGGATAACATTACAGCAGGCTGTCTCTCTCCTGCTCCAGAGCGTTGAACAGTCAACACTTTGCTAGTCGCCGATGATACCCACCAGAGAGGATACCATTACAGCAGGCTGTCTCTCTCCTGCTCCAGAGCGGTGAACGGTCAACACTTTGCTAGTCGCCGATGATACCCACCAGAGAGGATAACATTACAGCAGGCTGTCTCTCTCCTGCTCCAGAGCGGTGAACGGTCAACACTTTGCTAGTCGCCGATGATACCCACCAGAGAGGATAACATTACAGCAGGCTGTCTCTCTCCTGCTCCAGAGCGTTGAACAGTCAAAACTTTGCTAGTCGCCGATGATACCCACCAGAGAGGATAACATTAAAGCAGGCTGTCTCTCTCCTGCTCCAGAGCGGTGAACAGTCAACACTTTGCTAGTCGCCGATGATACCCACCAGAGAGGATAACATTACAGCAGGCTGTCTCTCTCCTGCTCCAGAGCGGTGAACAGTCAACACTTTGCTAGTCGCCGATGATACCCACCAGAGAGGATAACATTACAGCAGGTTGTCTCTCTCCTGCTCCAGAGCGTTGAACAGTCAACACTTTGCTAGTCGCCGATGATACCCACCAGAGAGGATAACATTACAGCGGGCTGTTCTCTCCTGCTCCAGAGCGGTGAACAGTCAACACTTTGCTAGTCGTCGATGATACCCACCAGAGAGGATAACATTACAGCAGGCTGTCTCTCTCCTGCTCCAGAGCGTTGAACAGTCAACACTTTGCTAGTCGCCGATGATACCCACCAGAGAGGATACCATTACAGCAGGCTATCTCTCTCCTGCTCCAGAGCGGTGAACGGTCAACACTTTGCTAGTCGCCGATGATACCCACCAGAGAGGATAACATTACAGCAGGCTGTCTCTCTCCTGCTCCAGAGCGGTGAACGGTCAACACTTTGCTAGTCGCCGATGATACCCACCAGAGAGGGTAACATTAAAGCAGGCTGTCTCTCTCCTGCTCCAGAGCGGTGAACAGTCAACACTTTGCTAGTCGCCGATGATACCCACCAGAGAGGATAGCATTACAGCAGGCTGTCTCTCTCCTGCTCCAGAGCGTTCAACAGTCAACACTTTGCTAGTCGCCGATGATACCCACCAGAGAGGATAACATTACAGCAGGCTGTCTCTCTCCTGCTCCAGAGCGGTGAACGGTCAACACTTTGCTAGTCGCCGATGCGCATGGATTAGGAAGCGGCATTCTGAATACAAACTTTGTGGTTCAAATTTGTATTAATCGCACGACATCACAGCAAAATGCTGATTAACTGATGCTGTTGATTCGCCGAAGAACAATTAGCGTTATTCGTATATTGGATGCTGCTCTTCTCTATGTTTTCAGTGTACACGTCATTTTTAGGTATTATTTGTAATTGATTCAGCATGACTTCATCCCTGGAGGAATAGACGTCGAGGGGATATAGGCAACACCATTCCTGTACGTTTGATACACTAGGTGCAGCACCAAGAATATACACATATATAACCGATATCAAATGCTGTTGCTCATTAAAACAAGATGGAGCATGAGCTCATAGTTGCGCAAAGCGCATAATGTGTAACTTTCCGTTTCAGGTAGAAAGCGAACGTTGGTATCAGTATACTGGATTAACAAATAATTCGCTGTCCTTCCTGGGGATGGGGGGGGGGGGATTTTTAGAGTCGTGATGGACCATAGCTGTCGTTCATGACAAACGTTAATTATCATATGAGCCAGTCGGTGTAAAACAGACGTCTATACATATTATTCGCTAATGTGTGGGTATATGTGTATGTGTTAGATACCATGTAGTTCTGGATTGCATGGTGAAGGCGAGGACCTTGGCTAGCCTTCTCACGCTAGGATATTAAAGATGCCCAGGAAACGCTGAACAGCTTTGGTGTTTTTTTAAATAACGTATTTTTTTGCAAACCGTTGTCTCTGAACGATCGTACCATCAGCCACAGGCACCCTACCTATAGCTCAGCGACATCGTTCGCCTTTGCTAACTGGCGGTGAGCATTCGAAGCGGAATGTCTGCGTTAGGATTCGGCCTTCGCTGCGACGATCGCTCACCCATGTCTTGACAAGCGCCTCGACAAACCCACTGTGGCTGCATTACCACTGGCCGAGCTTTTGTCGCGGGCATGTGTCAGGGTCCAGCTTGGTTGCCGTCATTACCACTGGCCGAGCCTTTGTCGCGGGCATGTGTCAGGGTCCGGCTGGTTGCCGTCATTACCACTGGCCGAGCCTTTGTCGCGGGCATGTGTCAGGATCCAGCTTGGTTGCCGTCATTACCACTGGCCGAGCATTTGTCGCGGGCATGTGTCAGGGTCCAGCTTGGTTGCCGTCATTACCACTGGCCGAGCCTTTGTCGCGGGCATGTGTCAGGGTCCAGCTGGTTGCCGTCATTACCACTGGCCGAGCCTTTGTCGCGGGCATGTGTCAGGGTCCAGCTTGGTTGCCGTCATTACCACTGGCCGAGCTTTTGTCCGCGGGCATGTGTCAGGGTCCAGCTGGTTGCCGTCATTACCACTGGCCGAGCCTTTGTCGCGGGCATGTGTCAGGGTCCAGCTGGTTGCCGTCATTACCACTGGCCGAGCCTTTGTCGCGGGCATGTGTCAGGGTCCAGCTGGTTGCCGTCATTACCACTGGCCGAGCCTTTGTCGCGGGCATGTGTCAGGGTCCAGCTGGTTGCCGTCATTACCACTGGCCGAGCCTTTGTCGCGGGCATGTGTCAGGGTCCAGCTGGTTGCCGTCATTACCACTGGCCGAGCCTTTGTCCGCGGGCATGTGTCAGGGTCCAGCTGGTTGCCGTCATTACCACTGGCCGAGCCTTTGTCGCGGGCATGTGTCAGGGTCCAGCTGGTTGCCGTCATTACCACTGGCCGAGCCTTTGTCGCGGGCATGTGTCAGGTCCAGCTGGTTGCCGTCATTACCACTGGCCGAGCCTTTGTCGCGGGCATGTGTCAGGGTCCAGCTTGGTTGCCGTCATTACCACTGGCCGAGCCTTTGTCGCGGGCATGTGTCAGGGTCCAGCTGGTTGCCGTCATTACCACTGGCCGAGCCTTTGTCGCGGGCATGTGTCAGGGTCCAGCTTGGTTGCCGTCATTACCACTGGCCGAGCATTTGTCGCGGGCATGTGTCAGGGTCCAGCTTGGTTGCCGTCATTACCACTGGCCGAGCCTTTGTCGCGGGCATGTGTCAGGTCCAGCTGGTTGCCGTCATTACCACTGGCCGAGCCTTTGTCGCGGGCATGTGTCAGGGTCCAGCTTGGTTGCCGTCATTACCACTGGCCGAGCATTTGTCGCGGGCATGTGTCAGGGTCCTTTGTCGCGGGCATGTGTCAGGGTCCAGCTGGTTGCCGTGATCGCTGCTGGGTCGCGTGTTAAGTTTCAGGGCTCGTCGACCAGGGCCACCGAGCGTCCATCGCCTGGTCACACAGACGGCCACCATCGGTCTGCTGTGCATTCATCAGCCACACGCAGTCCTCCACTTTACTTCTGAACTCGTGTTGTGGACATCGAACCAAATTGTCACAACCTGAATATACGCAGGAACGTAATGTGAAATTATTTACAAGCCGCGCAGAGCTGAAACCCATGACCTTTTCAATAACTTAGATATACATGCACATATATCCATCTATTCATATATATATATATACATATATATATATACATATCTATATACATATCTATATCTATATATATATATATATAAAACTCTTTTTTTAACATATATATTCATACATATATAAATAATATTTGTACTCCGTTTTCCCAACCTTGTTCTTGCTTCCTCTCTTCTGAACTGCGTTTCTTTTCAGTGACGCCACCATGTCCTCAGATGATACACAGCTGGTCAGCGTGAAGCCATGTCACAACTTTGAATGTTCCATCTCGAGTAGAGCAAAACATTGAATTCATTGACAGGTACCTGCTCGTGAACGAGCTGAAATTAAATGGATAGAATACAAAACTTTTAAAAATGCATTCCTTATTAACGCCACAAATGGTCCGGAGTTAACCAAAAGTGAGAGAGGGGTTGATACCAATACCGGCAACATCTGGCTGAAGTTATTTTCCATCGGTGATCTTACCGGCTTAAACCAGCTGGATGAAAATGGAATCGGCGGTATCTGTCATAACATGGATAAGACTAAGCAACGTATTCTGCCTGATTGCCACTTTGTAATCTTTCTTGGGAAGTGTATTCTCCCAAGTTAAGCAGCATGGGTTATGTTTCCACGTGGTTTGCTCCAGAATCTATTAATACATCAAACCACTTCTCTGGCATAGAGGTCTTGTTAGTGGCAATACAATCTCTTGTTGACCGCAGAAGCGCAGCCAGAGGGCAGCATACCCGCCTGTTCCCTTAGCAACAAAAATACACTTGATCAAATAAAACATGTTGAGAATTTTCACCATGCAAAACCAAATATATTCGCCGTGTTTGCGACTCCGGAAACATTTCCTGTTTCATGACATTTTTTTTGGTGGCTCCTTTAGGAAAACCCTGAGTTGACTGGTTGACAGCTGACGGCGACATACAAAAATATATTTGTGGAATGTGTGCAACAGCTATTGGGCTTCCAAGCCTTGGGGATGTAGAGATAAAATTCCATGTTAAATCTGGGTTATATTGGGCGAGTGGGAAGACTAATCAACATTGATGACATCAGCATTGAGCATGGGAAGCATTTGTCATTTGGTTGTCATTTGGTTGTCATTTGGTTTGGTTGTCCCTGGTTTGGTACCCTGCTAATGTTAATTTGTCATTTTCCATATTCATTCTGAAAATATATACTGAAAATAAAAAATGCATTCCCTGGCTTGGTGAGAGATTTCCAGCCTTGCTTACTACGTGCTTGTTGAAAAGCTAGACGACTCATTGACGAGTTGTTCATTGTAATGATCTCGGTTATCATTCAAACCTGTTCGCGGTAATATTATGTTGATATTATAAAGGCTGACCGTTATGAATAACACGCTTTCGAAATCTTTACAGGATACCTTATCGCATGTGCCCGGTGTCTCATATGTAACTGCAACGTTAATTTAGATGAAAGGGCGCCCATAACTGGGTCTGAAGCGCTCCTGGACTAGCAATGACGATAACATATCTCAGTTCATGTATGTTTTTCTGAAATACTCTGGTATGCATTACTGAGAGACCACGTGCCGTGGTACACGTGACCAAAGGCGTGCTCGCTTTTGTGACATTGTAAACCAGCAGTTTGTACGTTTTTGCTGCGCAAAAAGCGACAGCACGTCTTCGACATTAAGTCGCATAAGTACGATGCAATGCTAGCACGGAATGTTCTTGGCACCACCGGACTACATCTGCCGTCAGTAGCATGTATTGTTTGCATAATTCGCTTGTCATCCCGTAGGCCGGAACGCCAACAGAAAAAATCAGCGTTAGCAAGGTATGTAGATAAAATGCTGAGGAGTTACACCTTGAGGATTCTGCTTGCCCAGTAGGCTCCCAAAACGCGATATGCATATTACACACCTTGTTGATTGTTGCCGATTGGTTGTTCAATTGCTGTGGTTCGTAACTATGTTACTGGTCGCTGTTTTCAGTCTTTACGCGAATTATCATCAATCGTATGTCACGTATTATATGTAATAAAAACGATACGAAATTGCATATATATATGCGTATATATACATAGTTATCTCTTGTTTCACCATCATGAATCTACCCGACTAACCAAGTAATCGGGCCAACTGTTGTCAGAAAGCTTAACGTGCTGCTGAATCGTGCAAAGTTGTTTGCAGCCAGCAAAAACAGCGAACAAACAAGCCGCACAGTTTAATATGCGAACATAGTTCACCCTTGAATGTTTTCCTTGTTGTGAAAACGGAAGAGATATTATCGGAATTGGACCTGTCAGGTTGACACCAACCTACAAACGTTCACATTGGTTATTGGTTCTACGACACGTCGACCGTTGAGTCATATAGCGTCGCCAATCTCTCACGCCGATTGGTCGCGGGCGAAGAGTAGCGACAGGTGAGACTCGAACCCACAATCTTTCGATTTTGAGACGAGCAAACGTTCACAGACGTAAAGACTCCAACCACTTACGCTAGGGAGAACTTACACAAAAATGAGAAATGACGAAGCGCATTTACACAAGGTGACCTTTGTAGCAAGGATCCATTCGCTAATTTCTTCCCTTCGCAGGTGGGGATGAGGGTGGGGTGCAGGTACTTCAGCAATACGTGCGAAGATGAAGCATGTTGTTTGCTTAACCGTATTGCCCCTGAAAATGAAGACATTTTACTATCACTGGGGCGGGTGAGGGAGGGGTAATTGTCACTGGAGTCCCTGCTGTGCAGGGCACATGCATGAGTTTGATTGCAAGAAGCAATTTCCAAGGGAGAAACGAAGATACGTGCACATATATATGTCCATGTAATTCGCACAATGCACCAGGCTGGGTCCTGAGGTGAGGTTGGTCGGAATTTCGGAGCTTTCAAGAACTCCACAGCCACCCACTGTGTTTGCCTACAATGTCAGCCTACTATGTCCGCCTACTATATCCGCCTGCAATGTCCGCTTCAAGTGCCGGAACTATCTGACTTAGATCCGACCATTGACAAACTAACCGAAATGACAGCTACCACACTTCTACAGCTTCACTGTTCCCAGATTTATCCGTAGTCTCATGGCTTAGACAAAGACGGTAATACCTTGTTGCTACTGCTTCAATGCTCCTTGATTCATCCGTAGTCTCATAGCCTAGACATAGACCTCGCTTGCTTCCTAGACATAGACCTTGCTGCTACTGCTGCAATGTTCCCTAATATACTTCAATGCTGCATAATATACTCCCAGTGCTCCCTAGTCCCATGACCAGTGGCGTCGCCACGAAATTCTTCCAGGGGGGCAAGGTCTAAAGGGGGCCTCCTGTTACCCGAAAGGGGGCTTCCATTGTGTTAGGGTCTCATATTGTCTTTAGGCTCTTATACTATGGTTCGAGGA
Organism: Ashinkailepas kermadecensis; assembly: GCA_034440615.1. Lineage (NCBI taxonomy): Eukaryota > Metazoa > Arthropoda > Thecostraca > Neolepadidae > Ashinkailepas > Ashinkailepas kermadecensis. Next base: position 159,810 of record JAOTOM010003483.1, read on the forward strand.
TGGAGAACATGATTTCATATTGGTTTTTGTTTGTTCTTGGCATGGTGCATCATTTACTCAAAACGCAATAACACTAATCATTTTGGCTGAAAACTGGGCCATACCATGGTATAAATAAGTAATATTTGGATAAATGCATAAGTGC